>JAOUQZ010000028.1:8063309-8083704 GCA_028564935.1 Neosilurus hyrtlii
TGTGTGTGTGTGTGTGTGTGTGTGTGTGTGTGTGTGTGTGTGTGTGTGTGTGTGTGTGTGTGTGTGTGTGTGCAATGGAACAGCAGTAGCATCCATCCCTCGGAGCAACAGCAGAATCGTGGACTCTCATCCGGATCACTTTGCGCCACCACTCCTGACCTTAACTGCTTAAGCGGACTCTCTCTCTCTCTCTCTCTCTCACTCACACACACACACACACACTCACACACACACACTTACACTCACACACACCTGCGCACAGGCACACAGCGATGCCACTCCTCCACCGGAATACACTCAGATGTTGAATTTGTATCCATAACAACAGCTCGTGCGAGTCAGTCCTAGCGCTTTAACACGACCTGTGTTGTGTTTTTCCTGCAGAAGAAGGAAGGATGTTTCTGTACTCTTTCGGCGCAATTTAAAGGAAGACAAACGGATTGGGTGATAGAAAAAGAGCAGAACGGAACGGAGGGGAAACTGCGCGGTGTTTTTGTTCAGCCTGCCTGTGTCTAATGTGCGCATCTCAGCTGTAAACTCAGTGTTGAATGTCCGCAGGAATTCTCTCTCTCTCTCTCTCTCTCTCTCTCTCTCTCACACACACACACACACACACACGCGCGCACACACACGCGCGCGCCCGCACAGCCTCCCCAACCAAAGCACCTCCGCTACGGAACTCCCCCTAAACCTTCAGTGATCTTTTGATTGTAAGTGTTATTTTCGTTCTGGGAGATCTGATCATCCCTGAGCGCCTTCGAGACTGCGATGCCCGGCCAGTGAGCAGTTTGCGCGTCGGCTCTTCTTCGTGCGCGGTGCAGCATGGCTCCGTGCCGCAGGGGCCGCGGCGGGCGGGAGATTTCGGTTTTTCTGTCCGGATGTCTGCTCCTATCCGCCGCTACCGCCAAGGTATGCAACGACTACACGCGGCACGGTGCGAGCACCGCCTGGTCCTCGAAGGACGTGCCGATCATGGTGCTGATGCCGATGAACGAGTCGGCACTGATGAGCAGCATCAGCCAGGGCATCGAACCCGCCGTGCAGCTCGCCATCCGGCACATCCGTGAATCCCAGCAGTACTCCTTTTCCCTCATCACCAAAATCTACGACACCGAGGTAAATTGCTTCGCTTGTATTTTTTGGCTTTAAGTTCTCTGATGGGTGCCGTCCCAGCTCTTTACATGTCCATCCAGGTGGATCAAACTAGAGCTCATACATACCATGGAACATCAATAACATCATCCATTCAGCTTTAATTTCAAAGCAGGTGGTTTTAACTCATGACACAAGTCACTTCCTACACATTTGATTGAAGATCAGGGTTTATTTTGGTTTGTTTGCTTTTTACATCTAAATGTTTTGGTACTTTTGTGGTTCATGTAGTTTTAAATCGAACATTTGTTGAACCTATGACTACATTTTATTCGTCCAATACAGAGCTGATCGGCTGATATCCACGTCGAGATCCGATTGAAATGCATTAAACACAATAAAAAAACCATGAAGCAAAAGCAATTACTTCTGCCTTAATCGCTTTTTATTAAACAGCAGAGCAGAGCCTGACTTCCAGCCGGTTGGTTTTCGTTACACCTGAAGATGGCAGTCATTTGTTGTGTTTCCCTCCCTGCGCTCGACCTATCTGCACCCTCAAGGATATGGAATGTAAATGTAATGACAACGCCTGTATTTAAATGCCATGAAGTGATTAGGTCTATCAAGTATTTAAGAACAACAGCAACAACAGTAATATTAAGAATTATTATCATTGTGATTGTTATTATTGTTATTATTATTACTACTACTACTTAATACCCTACATTTCATGAACTAACACAAACTAGTCAAAAATTTGCACATATTGTAGGCTACATTTCAGTCTTTATCATTATAATCAATTAATATACAATATCTTCCCCAATTATGCCTCTTGTATTTTCCCTGTGCATTATGTGCTTCAGCTAGAAGTGAAATAATGTCTACTATAAAGTTTCCCTTCTCTCACATGGCAGGGAAATTCCTCACTATGGGTTTGTGGTCATAGATGGGCAAAATGAAGCTGCTAAAAATAGTTTGATACTCTGTATAATAGACAAGATTCAATCAGTCACATTCAATCAGTGTAAATAAGTGCTTGGTAAAGGCCTACAGTAGATCCTGTGAATCACTGGGTGTGAGGCAGGAATATACTCTAACTAAGATACAATAAATAAGATGTCATGGTAAAGGTGAGAAGCCAGTCCCAGCTGACTTTAGGTGAGAAGCGGTGTCACCAATCTGTCATAGGGCTAACAAAGAGATGGAAAACTATTCACACTCCCATTTAGACCAATTAAGAGCAGCCAGTTGGTATAATTAACTTTGGACTGTAGGAGGAAACCAGAGACCCCAGAGGAAACCTGTATAGGCATGACCTGCATGGCCATGAGGTTCTAAACCAGACCCTTGCTGTAAAGTAGCACTCCTTGCTGTAAAGTAGCACTAGCTAAAAGATCATTTTGCTCCGGCTACTAGCTATTGAAAAATAAACAACATTTTTAATTATATAAAACCATTCAGTAAATTCCTTGGAGCAACAGTTATAGCTTCTGCTATATGCTATATAAAAGCAAATCAATTAACAATTTGCTTTCTCTTTATCCTTTATCCTTTTTATTGTTATTCATTCATTCATTTGCCGAACTGCTTTATCCTACAAGGGCCACAGGGAGGCTCAAGCTTATCTTAGCCGACTCTGGGCGAAGGCATGATACATCCTGAACAACTAGCTGGTTCATACCAGGGCCAACACTTACACAAGCATTCACAATATCAATCACATCTTTGAAACAGCCAATTAGCCTAATTTGCATGTTTTTTGGGCTATGGGAGGAAAACCTATGGAGACCTGGGGAAAACCCATGAAAACACACAGAGGACATGCAAACTCAACACAGAAAAGCCCTCACCAAGCCCATGACTCGGACCCAGGACCTTCTTGCTGTGAGGCGGACATGCTAAGCACTACACCACCATGCCACCCCCTAAAATGTCATAATGTGTGTTTTTTGTTATTTTTTAGCTGTGTATAAGTGTCTATAATCCACCATCAGTTTACCTGATATGCAAACATTTGGATAAGCTTCAACCTTTGGCTATCAAATACCAATTCCAGTGTAATTGTCAATTTAAAACACATACTGCATAACAGAAAAACATTTTCTATTCCCAGGAACAGTCAGGGGGTTAATCACTGCAAATTCTATTAATCTAAAGCTGTTTAAGTCATTAAGATATTGAAGGATGCGTTGATTTTCTCTCATTAAAAAGGACTATCACACACTAATATGTAATGTAGAAGCTTCAAACACATGCATTAAATGAATAGTAATAAAGTTACAGACCAAGTTTATCTCCTGTGTGAAAGCAGTTTAATGTCACATGGCTGTTGTGTAGCATAAACCATTGCACTAACTGTTAAAGTCAATTTGTTCTGCCTTTTATATTTGTATAGTCTTTCATTCCAAGTATCTCATAAATGATTGCAGGTAAATGTATCATAGAGCGATGGCTATTTCTAATTGATTATTTGTTTCCTCCGGCAGATATATTATGTTATACTAGACGATAGCCAGGGTTTACTTGCTTTGTGGTTCAAGAACAGTGTTGAGCAGTTTTTAATGCAATGGAGCCAAACATTATATAAATTATTAACTTAGGGTGGTGGACATAGCAGATGTTCAGCCTTCCTTGAAACCATGCACTGTAGTGTTTAAATTCTTAGTTAATATTCATCAACATATTTTATTTATTATAAAGGAAAAATAGTTATGGTACAATTTTTCTCCATGTACAATATGCTGTAAAATGAATCATCAATAGATCTAAGCAAAAATATGTTTGTTATTCCTAGTTAAAATTTACACAGAACATACATGCACACCCAGAGAAGTAATCTAGCAACGGGTTTACCAGGATTTAACAGTGTAAATGTAAGTAATCAATCGACCATCTTTATCTCTTTATCCTCTCTCAGTAGAGCTGTAAGATGACTGAATTTGCTCATCTGGACACGGGTGTCTCAGCATCACCCTGCTCTATGGGTTATATCCTACACATGGATGTGTTGAATGGATTGAATGGAATTTTATTTGCAGGGTGCCTCTAAAGTACCTAAATGTTACAGGCACATATTGTAAGTGTGTGGCACAGTGAGTAGCATTGCTTCCTCGCAGCTCAGTGTTCCCAGGTTTAATCTTGAGTCAGGATTGTTGCCAGTGTTGACTTTCTGTGCATTTTCCCCATGGGTTGTTTCTGGGTTCTCCTGATTTCTCCTACCACGTAAAAGCATTCCACTAGGTGGACTGGTTAACATACAGTAGATGTAAATGTGTGTGTAAGGTGACCAGGATGAAGTGATCATTGAGTGAGTAACCTATGATGAATGCCCAGTGCTTGGTGGCGATAGCACCCTAAATTCAGGGTGAAAACGATAACCTGCTCTACTCTGTTTGACTTTGTGGTAATACCATTCTTTCTTTTTCCCTTTTATTACAGGATGTGTTTACCTCCCTGTTTGATGCCCTTTAAAATTGATTATTGTAACTGTAAAAAGCTTTATTTTGCTTCGAAAAGTGCAGATTTGTGTCAGATCAAAGCTTCCATACAGCCTAAATGATAACTGAGGGAGGAAGCTGTTTTAGCAAAAGGAAGAGAAATAGAAAAGTACAGGATACAGATTTCTTTATTGCCACAATTGAAGTAGAAGTAAGGATGTGATCTGCATGCAACACCTGTCACAATGAGTTAACAGTGTGTATAGCCATTCAAGTCAAGAAAATAGCTCCTTGACATCTTTCAGATGGTATACTTTTGGAACAGCGATTTTGCTGAAAAGAAACAGTATTATAGTCACAGAATTGAGGCATATGAGTGTAAGTATTATATTATAATAGCATATATTTTTTTCACTAGTAAAAATTCAAAATTGAAGATAATTCATGGTCGAAAATTACACAGGGGTCATTAGATCAAAAAGATAGAAGAAACCTCTAGTTCCTTGAAAAACTCTACATCAAGAGTTTGAGTTTAAAAACAGATAAGTGCCATTGTTTTAATTATAAAAAAAACAATTTTTAAGTAGCTTGGAACATTTTCCAGTAGTTTTTTAAAAAACTTTTTCCAGTAGCTTTCAAAAACATTTTTTTTATTAGCTTTAAAATAAACTACGGAAAAATGAGTTTTCTCCTAATTAAAAAATTGGCACTTATCTGTTTTTGAACTCAAACTCTTCATCTGAAAAAAAAAAAATTCACCCCCTTCATAATCATCTGAGTATTCTCATATGGGCAGCATGGAGACATACTCGTTAGCACATCCGCCTCACAGCAAGAAAGTCCTGGGTTCGAGTCCAGTGGGCTTTAATTAGCCATGATAGTAAGTATATAATTTACAGCTTTCTATGAAAACGTATTTTGAACTGCATTATGTATTGTGTTCCTTTCTTTTTACGTTTATTGTATGTAGATTATTGCTTTGCTATTCCTCCAAAAAAAGTGAAATTAGAAAAGACAATAATATTTTGGTGGCACGTGGCGTAGTGGTTAGCATGTCCGGCTCACAACAAGAAAGTCCTGGGTTCAATCCCTAGTCTCTGGCATTTCTGTGTGGAGTTTGCATGTTCTCCCTGCGCTTGCATGGATTTCCTCCAATTTTTTACAAACTGTCCAAAGTAATGCAAATTAGGCTAATTAGTAGTAACGAATTGCCCATGGGTGTGAGTGTAAATGGTTGTGTGTGTGTGTGTGTGTGTGTGTTACCCTGCAGTGGACTGGTGAGCTTTCAGGGTGTACTCCGCCTTTGCCCAGTGTCAGCTAAGATAGGTTCTAGCCTGTTTGCAACCCTAAAAGGAGTAAGAGGTTCGGCAAATGACTGAGTGAGTGGACTGTTCCAAAATAGTTTAGAAATAGTTCCAGCATTCTTATCAGTGATGTTTACATTTATGACATTTGGCAAGCGCCCTTATCCAGAGCAGCTTACATTTATCATTCTTATCCAACTGAGCAATTCGAGGCTAAGGACCTTGCTCAAGTGGGGTTGGGGCCCCTGACCTTCGGATCACTAAGCCAGAGCCTTAACAACTGAGACACTGCCCTTGATGTTTCTGAGCTGCTATTGGTATATTGTTGGTCTCTCTCTGGTTATGAGCCTAGCTTTGCTTATTATTTTGTCTGTTTGGTTTTGCTCTCGTACGTGTCTCTTTTCTGTTTGCCCAGCCTTTTTTACTACCTTATAGAAAGACTCTTAATCCCTTCCCTTGTTTACTTGACACACTTTAAGAAACAACCTGAACTTGCATCCATTTCCCTGCGAGTGATGACAGTGCTTACTGTTGGGGACAAAATAATAAGTCATGTATACAACTATGCTAGGAATTGATTTCACTAACTGTCATTAGCACCTATAAAGCAATGCCTGGACATTTATTGAGAAATTTTACTATGGTAGCTTTTCCCCCCACATTTTACTCACTATCATGCAATAGTCATGGTTCCTCGGGATAATTATTCAATGCAAGAGCTATGCCATATTTTGTCAGGCTCAGGCCATTTTATAAACCTATAACTGTTTATGACTAGCAGTAAAACTCCAAACACAGTCTCGCTCTTAATCACACATTACACTTGTTCTTGTTACCTGTGACTACATGCTTGTCATAAATGGGCTATTTTGTACAGGTACAGTGCATATCTGTTTATATGACCTTTAAAAGGTCAGGAAGTCAAACACAGCCTTTTCCACTTGCAAATAAAGAACAACAGCATGAACCTGTCAGCAAGATGCCATCCATATTGGTAGTAATGTTCTAATATTTTCTCTTTGTTTGTACTGAAGTAGTGCTCAGTATCAACTACTGATTTAAGATTGAACAACTCTAGGTCAATGGAATTTTGCGAGTGAAGTAACATAAACCTACAATTCTATGGGTACCTGTGTTTATCCTTCTTAGTGAAAATCCTATCCAGTTTGAACAGTAGTATATGGGATAGAATATAAAATGTGTAGTATTCATTCATTCATTTTCCAAACCGCTTAATCCTACTAAGGTTGCTGGAGCCTATCTCAGCTCACTCTGCGCAAAAGCGGGACACCAGTCCATTGCATGGCCAACACACACAAATAGTCTTTGGATAGTGGGAGAAAATCAGAGTACTCAAATGAAACCCACACAAGCATAAAGAGAACATGCCACTCCACATAGAATCATCCTCACTGAGGCTGGGACTCAAACCCAGGACCTTCTTGCCATAAGGCAGATGTGTTAACCACTATGCCACCATGTTGCCCTTGTATTAGATTGTCTTACCCAATAGCAAGCCACTAATAGCAGTCTCCTCTTAAAAATGGTGGCTTTTTCTATTAGAATAAGCTAATTGTTCACCATGTATCTGTTGGAGTGTGGTGTTAATTGCTGACCTTTCACTGACTCGTTGCCATAGCCTTGAGACAGGAATCTAATTCTCTGCTACTACTCCCATAACCCAGAGGATCTCTGCCCTGAGCCTTCATTTACATTCTTTAATATGAGCAGCCATGTTATTATTCTACCACAGGCTCTAGATAACACAAGTATAATTATGCTGCAGCTTAAGCATTTCTCATAAATCTTACTTGATGATTTAGAGATAAACTATCAGTATGAAAATACTTGTACAAAGAATTATTGTTAGACTTTGCATGATGGTAATGTTGCTTGTATAAATCAATGAAGTATTCATACCATATGATTCTCATAAAATGATTACCACAATGCTATTTGTACAATAGACATATGTGCAGGCGGCATGGTGGTGCAGTGGTTAGCACATCCGTCTCATAACAAGAAGACCTGGGTTTAATTCCTGAGCTTCAGTGTTTATGTATGGAGTTTGCATATTCCCCCCGTGCTTGCATGGGCTTCCTCCAGGTACTATGGTTTCCTCCCACAGTCCAAAAACATGCACAGTATGCTGTTCCAAATTGCCCCTAGGCGTGGATGTGAGTGTGAATGTTTCTGTGTGTGTTGGCCCTGCAATGGCCTGGCACACTGTCCAGGGTGTATCCTGCCCTTGCCTAGAGTCAGCTGAGATGGGTGCCAGCCTCCCCGCGACCCTAATTAGGATTAAGTGGCTTAGAAAATGAATGGATGGAGACATACGTGCAAATCCAGAACAATTCACACAAGACAGGTTGTATGGAAACACTAATAAGGTTTGGGTTGAGTCCTGGGATTTTCCCCCCATCCATATCCATTATCTGTACCAGTTATCTGTCAGGGTTGTATGGGTAGCTGGAGCCAATCCTAGCTAAGTTTGAGTGAAAGGTGTGGCACACCCCAAACAGGTCACCAGTTATTACAGTGCTAACACAGAAATGAAACATTTACACCTGTGGGCAGTTTAGACTAGTTAGTTGAACTAATCTGCATATCTTTGGACTGTAGGAGGAAACCGGAGTATCCAGAGAATACCCACAGAGAAGATGCAAGGCCCAAGTTGATTGCAATACTATGCTTAGCTGATTGCAAAGTTCAAACCCAACACATCCTTGCTGTGAGGCAACAGTGCTAATGGGATTACTTTTTACTACTTAATCTGTATAAAATAGAATTTAATACGAACATGTCCATTTTTTTCAGGATATCATGTTCATGAAATAATCGCCTGACCTATAAGTGAACATTAGACACTAACACTTTAGTTATATTTAGCATGTACACTTGCATCTCTGATAAGCCAACAAATGTGATGAGAGATTATTTCAAATGCTGCTGGACATGAGCATCTGGTTGCAATTAAAGTAAAACCAGAATCTGCATAGTGATTGGTTTTACAGCAAAAGGATAAGAGGAGCTTTGGTTTAAAGGAAAGCCTGGGGAAGGTGCAAGAGCTAGCTAGTCACCCACATTTCTTTATTCAGAAGCCAAAATGCTACAGGGAAATTGGACTGTGCCTGAGTGTGGCCTCACATATTGGCCAATGAAATTTTAGATCAGAGAGTTTCTCAGATGTATACAGATGAATATATTTGGAGCCAGTAATTTATATCTGATAAACAGGATATGTTTTAAGGTTCCTGCTTTATACATGTGATTACAACCATTTAATAATGTTTGTATATAATATAATTAATAAGTATGTTGTCGTACCCAAATCTATGTAGCCTAGTCTTTTCTTAGATGATGATATGTAAATTAAGAAAAGGTAATTAGCTTATGATCAGTCTGTGAATATTCCCGGGTGTGGTTGGCCTTCATAAGACCTCATTTGAGTATTTCTTTTAGTTCTCATATTGGGTTTTTCTCCAAACATTGCTTAGTCACATATATGAAGAACCCATAGATTCACTATATGCATCTCGATGCTGTGACACAATCAAGGGACTGTCCTTCATCCCTGTGAGTGCGCTGAAGTTAGAGGATTTAGAGGGAAAAGGGTGTTGTCATTAGAGATTGGATAAATGAAATACGAACACTGTCATTCTCCAGGAGCAAGCGCTGGGTAATAAGTGGAAAGTTTGTCCTTGTCAGTCCTATAATTATATTAAATCCGGTGTAATTCCTGTACAGAAGAGACAGAGCTGCTGCTGCTGTATTGATTGAGTGAGTATTCATTTGTAAGAATGGATCTTTGTCTCTGTAATGATGCAGGAGCACAGTGAATGACATACCAAAATGTAAAACAATAACAGGGCGGTACAGTGGTGCAGTGGTTAGTGCGCCTGCCTCACTAAAAGAAGGTCCTGGGGTCGAGTTCAGTGGTTGTTCAAAACGTTTTCTGTGGAGTTTGCACATTGTCTTTGTGCTTGTGTGGGTTCCTCTGGGTGCGCTGGTTTCCTTTCCATAGTCCAAAGACATGCACATTTGGCTAATTGGATATTTTTGATTGCCCCTTGGTGTGATTGTGAGTGTAAATACTTGTATGTCTGTGTTGGCCCTTCAAAGGACTGGTGAGCTGTTCAGGGTGTACCCTGCCTTTCCCTCGAGTTGGCTGGGATGGGCTCCAGCCACCCTGCGACTCTAATAAAGGATAAAATAGTAATAATAATGTATTCCAATAAATTAAGGGCTTACAGAAGTTTACAGTCACGGTGGCACAGTGGTTCGATTCCCAGGCTCAGGGCGTTTCTGTGTGGAGTTTGCACATTCTTCCTGTGCTTACATGGTTTTCCTCCGGGTACTTTGGTTTCCTCCCACAGTCCAAAGACATGCACAGTAGGCTGACAATTACAAATTACATTGCTGTGTGAGAGTGAATGGTTGTATGTGTCTTGGCCCTGCAGTGGCCTAGTGAGCTGTTCAGGGTGTATCCTGCCTTTGCTTAGAGTTGGCTGAGAAGGGCGCCAGGCTCTTGGGATTAAGTAGCTTGGAGAATGAATGAATGAATTAAATATTTTTAGCCTTATTTCAGTTTATCATAATTTATTTTTATAAGTTACAAATTATTTATTTCTTTTAAAAAATTATTTACGTTTTTTCAGTTTCTTTTTCAGTTTCTTTTTTTCAGGTTAAAAAAGTACGACAAGCCTCCTTTAGAACAATGAATGATGCTGATTATTATTTTTAGCTCCCGCTCCTCCGGAGCTATAGGATTGGGTTCCGTCCGTCCGTCCGTCCGTCTGTCCATCACTCTTTAGTTTCCGGACATTTACTTGCCACGTGCTGAAGCTGGGTCTTTCAAACTTGGTATGCTGGCCCACTACTATGAGTGCTAGGATGAATTTGTGGCTCATCATGACTTTTCAAGGTCACAGAGGCAAAACTGTATATTAGGTTTCAACACATTTACTTGCAGCGTGCTGAAGCTGGGGCTTTCAGACTTGCTATGCTTGTTCTATATTGCCATATTATGTAATGATCTTTTCAGCAGGAATATCTGGACCCCTTTGGTATGTTTTTTAAAAATATGTTTATTGTTATTTTGCATTTCTGCCAGGTTGTTTTATGCAAATACTCACTAACTGTTATAACATTAGATTAGTCCACTGTTATATACATATAACATAAAAAAAACAGAGCCAATAACATGCTTCCTTCGAGAGATGTGATGCCAACCTTATAATCTTTTCAAACTGCAAATTGTGTTGTATCATGCTGTAGTATAAACTCCAGAGGGAATCACTAATCACCCACTTCTGTGTATTGATTGATAAGGGAGAAAGTAATGCCGTCCGTCTCAGAAAAAGCTCGGCCAGTTTTCCCTCTCTTGATTCCCAGCCATGGGTGGTTGCTGCATTGTCCGGATTTGAACTCCTGATCTCCCAAAGATAGGGCGCTAGATAACATTTTTCTGTTGAACCACTTGGTTTTTATATGCTTTAAAACTTCCTACAAAAGGCTGTCAGTATTTTAGAGGAAAACACATTTATCTCGACTGTTGCCAGGAGCTTCTCTAATCACAAAATGTGGAAGAGGAAGTTCTGTAACTGGGTCAGAATGTAGGTTTTGTCCCAGGTCCTACTTATTTTTGTGCGGAAGTTGGAAACTTTTAAACTCAGTTTCTTCCTTGGATTTCCAAACCATGCTTAACTGCTTTTGGCACTGGTTTACATCCTTACAGACTTTTGTGATACCAATCTAAGCAGACTTGGAATAAGCCTTGATGGCAAAATCTCTTAGAATTACATAAGGAATAATAATGTGGGGTAAAAAATTAATAATTTAACATTTCATAATAAACTCGTATATATCCCAGTGTAGTCCCCTTGTAGGCGTAATGGAAGACCGGGTTAGGTTGTTTATAACAGCATATTATTACAGCAGAAGTTATTTGGAAGAGCAGATCTCTGAGGTTTCCAGGTGGATGAGATTATTAATCAAGTTATCATTGTGGGTTTTTTCCACATGGCTGTAATGAGCCAGGGAGGCATGGTGGCGTAGTGGCTAGCGTGTCCGCCTCACAGCAAGAAAGTCCTGGGTTTGAGTACCGAGCTTGGGCATTTTTGTGTAGCGTTTGCACATTCTCCCTGTGTTTATGTCTGTTTTCATCTGGGTACTCCGGTTTCTTCCCACAGTCCAAAGACATGCACATTAGGCTAATTTGCTGTTCCAAATCGCCCCTAGGTGTGAATGTAAATGGTTGTGTGTGTGTGAGTTGCCCTGCAATTGTCTGGCGAGCTGTTCAGAGTGTACCCTGTCTTCACCCAGTGTTGGCTGATATAGGCTCCAGCCCCCCTGCGACCCTAATAGTAGGATAAACGGTTTGTCATTTGAGTGAGTGAGTATAATTAGCCTGGCTTTAAAAAGGGAAAACAATATGATAACCAATATGAGAATAAAACAAATTTTGCCACGTAGTGTGTAGAAATAATGGTTTATGATTTCTTTAGCCTACTTTCTGTCTCACTCTCTCTTTCCCTCTATGCCTTTGTCACAATATTTCTAAATTATTCCTTTTGTTGTTCTCTTCATAAATATGTGTTTCCTTAAACCCATGTGAAGCTCAACATTTTAAACCACACTGCATAATGAGAAACTAAAATTACAAATGCTAATGATTAATAATTAACATTAAGAATAACACTGAATATAGTTTGGTGCTATTTTTTGACATACTACAGAATAAAAGTCTACATAAATCTCAAATTCAAATACCATACCATTCAAAAACTAACATTTAGGTAGTTTTGTTTATATATGATGGTCCTTTCCCATCCTTGAACACATGAAATCAAGACAAAATGTTACTACAAAGCCTAGCCAGAAAATTCAATTACTACTCAAAGTTTGATGGTTAAAGCCATAAAAATAACTATATTCCGACATTGGTCCGACAGTTACAGCCCATTGGACCAACAGCCCTAACCCTAAACCGAACCCGTACCTTAATCCAACTGAAGTGAGTAGGGTGCCCAACTGATATAAGCAAGGTGCTCATCTTATATAAGTAATGCTATTGGACCAATGGGCTGTCAGAACATAGACCCATCCTTGAGTTGTATGACTTTTTAGCCCCTGAGATGGAATAGCTGCCAGCATATTCAATTTGGAGCAAACATATATGGTAAAGCGATATTGGTTACTTCAAAGTAATATAGAAATATAGCAAAGTAATATATATTTAGCAGGTTAAATGGACAATCTCATAGACCATTGAACATAAAGCTGCTCAAAGCAGTAGCCTATCTAATGGATGGACTGTCTCATGGAGTGAATAAAAGTCCATCTCTGTCTAATGAAGTGTTACTAGTACCCTGCTAGGACTACAGACCCCTTGTTGGCTGCCAAATATCTGGTGCTTGTACTATTTTTTGCTAAAAAAGAATATCAAAATTCCTCTGGGACTGTGACGTTCAGTACTCCTGACACAGGTATTTCCGCAGAGAAATGCAGGCTTGTACAATCTATGGGGTAAAACTTTATTTAGTATCTCATACAGTTCAGCTGTGATCACACGGCTGCAGCAGGGCCTGGTCTTATGGGAATTCTGACTCACAACATTGTTGTGTAGCATTTGATCTGTTTTCACACATTGAGATGAAGACATTAAATTGCTTTTCTGCCTTTTTCAGCTCACTGGGTAGGGCGGTCCAACTTCTCTATAGACCTAACATACCCTCCAGATATTAAACAATCCTTCCTTGTCTCATTCAGCAGATAATTTGTTTCCTTGCTGTAATCCACTTCATACTGTCTGTCTGGATTGCATTGTGCTCCTGTTTTTGCAAATGCAGAGCTTACATTGTCCAACTGTTGTTTATCTTCTCACTAGCAAAAATGCTCTGCTAATTGAATTCCTACAGTGCGTCCAGTGCATACATTGATTTGATGACTGAAGATGAGGCAATGGCAAAATGCCTGAATGTTCTTGGTTCTTGTCTAAGTGAATATTAGTCCATATATAGAACTGTATTCACACAGTGTTCTTAAAGATTTAAAATAACAAAATAAGTCAATCAGGGCGGCACAGTGGTATAGTGGTTAGCATTTCCGCTTCACAGGAAGAAGGCTCTGGGTTTGATCCCTGTGCCTGGCATAAGTGTATCCATGTGGAGTTAACATGTTCTTCCTGTGCTTGCATGGGTTTCCTCCAGGTGCTCTGGGTTTCCTACCACAGTCCAAAGAAATACACATTAGGCTAACTGGCTATTCCTTTTTATCCCAGGTGTGAATGTGAGTTTGAATGGTTGCGTTTGTGTTGGCCCTGTAATGGACTGGAGAGCTGTTCAGGGTGTACCCTGCCTTCGCCCAGTGACAGCCAGGATTGGCACCAGCATGCCAGCAATGCTAATAAAAAGGATAACGCTTTTTTTTTTCAAAAAAGAAAGTAAATGACATGAAATAAGTACACTATCAATTTTTTTTTTATAGAAAGTGTTATGTGGGTAAAGAACTAGACACCACTCAGAAAACTTGTTCGTCCCTATTGCATAACAGTGACCAACCACGAAGGGTAAAGTCGGACATGCTTCCTCTGAGACGTGCAACTCTGCAAAAACAGCTTTGCTTGAGAGATTTACATTGTTTTTCATATATAATTTATTTTCATACATAATATATTATAAATAATATAAATAATATTTTCAGTTATCACTCACTTATTTTCCAAACTGCTTAATTCTGTCAGGGTCATCCCTGGGCGAAGGAAGGTACACCCTGAACAGCTCACCAGAGTGCCACAGGCCCAACATACACACAACCATTAACACTCACAGTTAGGGGCAATTTGGAACAGCCAGTTATCCTAATATGCATGTGTTTGGACTGGGGGAAGAAACCGGAGTACCCAGAGGAAACCCACTCAAGCAAAAGGAGGACATGCAAACTCAATGGTACAACTTTTCCGTGGTACAAAACTTACTAACTACTAGAAAGTGCTAACATGCTGTCTCTCACACGTAATAGAGTCTGTGATGGACTCCAACTCCCAAGAGCTCTCACAGCATCCAAACATGGCTGACTCACGCTATCACGTTTAACTTCTCCCTGCTTCTGATTGCACTCACACCTTTTTTCATTACAGCAATTGCCACAGAGACTTTAGTCTGAGTCTGTCTCTCTCTTTTTCTCTCCAAAGCAATTCATATCTGCCAGTATTCACTTTGCCTTCTAATAGTATGCTGTAGTTATTCTGGTTCTGCCCCCTTGCTTATGCTTGTGGTTTTGAGAGCTTTGGATCTTGTCTTTCCTAGTTGCCGCTCACCTGAATACTGTTATATGCCCTTGGCTATGACTTTGGATTACGTCTCAGTTTGCTCTTTGCTAACTTATCAACTCTGTGCCACTCTAATGTTTATGAGCTTTGCTTGTTGATTTGGACTGTCGTTTGCTGTACTATGTTAAGTAAAGGTTGGCCATATTTGCATTCCCAGTCTGGCTTTGTCACTTTCTCCACAAAACTCTTTCTATAAATGTAAAATAACCATCTGCTTACAACAAACCTCACCAGTTAATGGAAACTTTAGTGCATGTAATTTTAGCCTTAGCTTATTGTAGATCATCCACCATAGACTCATGTGAATGAGCTGTTACTATAGAAACAGTAACATGTCCCTGTGAGTCCGAGCAGTAATATAAACCTGTGATTGAATTACAGCCAGAACTATTATGAGGAATGATATTGAAAAATAAATTATTGAAAAAGACATCAACACATCAACTTACCAACAAGAAATGAAAATTCACCAGCTCTTTGGTTTCTGCGTTTACGCACTCACTCAATCATTTGTCAAACCACTTACTCCAGCTAGGGTCATGGGGAGGCTGAAGCTTATCTCAGCCGACTCTGGGTGAAGGCAGGATCTACAATAAACAGTTTGCCAGCCTATCCAATGGTAACACACACACACACACACACACACACACACAAGCATTCACAGCCACATTCACACTTATGGCACAATTTGGAACAGCCAGTTACCCTAATGTGCATGTCTTTGGTCTGTGGGAGGAAACTGGAATACCTACATGCAAACTCCACAGAGAACGCCCAAGAAAAGCACAAGACTTGAACCCAGGATCTTCTTGCTGAAAGGTGGACATTTTAACCACCATGCTACTGTGCAACTCGGCTTCAATTTTAACAGATCATAATAACAGTATAAATTAACCCCCCCAAACTTCATAGAAGACAAACCACCCTGTTATACCTTTCATGATTAAATCCTTAGACATACCCTACCATCATGTGCTTACTCTGAATATAAAAAATAGTGCCTATTAAACCGAAGCAATGTTTATTTCAAAACTTTTTTCCCCTTTGCAGAAAATTAACAGTGCCCATATTTACATGATCAATGTTCCTCAAATGTATTATACAGAATTATACATACTCCCCTGTGGTAGTTTGACCCTAACCTTTACATAAATATTTTCTGTATTGTTGTTTGAGCACTGTGTACTTGTGCTCTGTTGACTCTCACAAGCTTAGAGAAGCTTTATTGATTTCTCCCAGTTCTTCAAGCATGCACGTCAAAACTGTACAGTATCCTTCCCCTCAAAATGATGTTTTATCTCCATTTACTTCTTTGAAATAGAAATGCCCAAAGGCTGAGCAGCCACTGATAAGCTCAACATCAATAAGTGTTAACCCAATGCATGCTTACTTTATAAAAACAAGAAACAACAATGATAAAGATGTACATTTCTGAGGAATCAGTGTCTATTCCAACTGATCAGTGGTTGTTTCTGCTGTTGTGCAAGAACATTGGTGGCATTACAAGACTGACGACAGGAAAAACTGACTCTATCAGACCCAACCCTCTATACACAAGCACAAAGCTCTCCGTGTAATTCAGTAGGAGCTGATAGGAGTTTTACAGGTCTGGACATTTCTCTAACACCTTATTGAATGAAATCTCTATGGGATCCAACACAGGTCTAGAGGGATCCAAACCCGTGTTTCTCTTTCCTTGATAGAGGGCAAATGTAAATGTCACCTTTGTCAGGCTGCGGAAAGGTCTGGATGCCTGTGAAAGAGCATTAAATGAGTTCTGACAGGAGAGGATGCCCTGAAAAGCCAGCAATTCAGTAAAGGCTACAGGCACAAGGAGAGGCTCTGCATTTAATGAGCCATTTTTAAGCACTTAAAGTGGTTTCAGAATTTTATTAAGCACTTGAAGTCCCAGGACTCGTATTCAGGAACATTCTTCACTATGGTAATGACATACTTTTCCTGTTAGTGACACTGTAACTATTAAATAATTTGCAGTAGTTACTGAATATTATGATTTAAAAAACATAAGTAGAATTATCAGCATTCATTGCAATCTATACTGTATACAGAGATGCGTCCAAGTGGGCTTTCTGTGGCTTCTCCCGGTTTCTCGCAAAAAAATGCCAGTATCTGGACTGCCTACTCTGAATTGACCCCTGATGTGAATGAGTGTGTGAGCATGTGTGTGGTGCTCTGTGATTGACTGGAGTACAGGGTATAGCTCACCTCATGAGGGTACACATGCACCACAGCTCTAAACACATTGAAGTGATAACTAAAAAAGAATGAATAAATTAATGAATGAACAAAAGGACTCAGAGAGCACAAACCTCCGCCAAGCCCAAAAACACCCCATGTAAATCCAAATGTCAGAAATCATCCTATCTAATAATGTTAAAGAATCCTTTAAAAAATATCCGGGATTCAGAATTTGATCCGGATCATCTCCAAAATCGAATGGAGTCTTCGCTGTCCAAAACCCCACCTCTGCTAGGCATTTCATGAAAACCCATACATAACTTTTTGTGTAATCCTGCTAACCAACAGACACACAAGCGGAAGGTAAAACACAACCTCCTTGCCAGAGCTAATGAAAGAAAGAATGTATAAATGAATGAATGAATGAATGAATACACACTATAAGGAAATAAAAATATATTCTTTGTATTTATTAAGGGTTCTAATTTTCCATTGTTGGGTTCTCCATAACTCTTCAAGAGATTCTCCAGAGCATCAACCAAAGAACACTTAAAATATAACAGTACTGCATTTGTGTTTAGTAGTGTAAATCCATTTATTCACTCATTTTCTGAGATGTTTAATCCTAATTAGGGTCGAGGGAAGTCTGGTGCCCATCACAGCCGACTTTGGGTGAGGCCAGAGTACACCCTGACCATCGCAGTAGTAGTTTAAATGTTTTCATTAATTCTAACCCAAAGATATGGAATTCTGTAAGATTTGGTTACATAACTAATGTAATACTACAGACAGAAATCTATAGGATGCTTTACATTTCTTAACTGGTTTCTGGGTTTTAAATGACAAATGTTTAATGAGTTTTTCTTAATAAGATTTTTCACATGTCAGAGGATATGTGAACAGTTGAGTCAAACCTTGGGAACAAGTCCTGTTTGACTATTAATAGCAGAAACTGTTTGCGTCATTACAGAGCTATGAAAAATATAGTTAGTAACCACCTTATCAATTTCAGATAAAAAAAACAACCATTGACATCACTGAGTGTGTTTTCATAACTGATTCTAATGATTTACTTTTAATCTATAATTTAAGTAGAAAGCTTGTAATATCAAAGTGATGTCAGGGATTAAAATCATGGAATAAACGAATGATAGAACTCATGATCAGCAAGTTAAAATGTTTCACTTCCTGTTAAACATAACCTATAATGGATGAAACATAAAATATTGAAAACATTGGATATTATATGGGTTTACATTCACTCACTCTCTCACTCACTCATTCATTTGCCAAACCACTTAATCCTATTAGAGTCACAGGGATCTCCGCTGTCACTGGGTGGGGTGGGGTACACCTTGAACAACTTGCCAGACCATCGCAGGGCCAACACACACACACACACACACACACACAACCTTTCACACTCCCACCTAGGGGCAATTTGGAATAGATAATTAGCCTAATGTGTATGTCTTGGGACTGTAGGAGGAAACCGGAGTAGTCAGAGGAAACCCATGCAAACACAGAGAGGGCATGCAAACTCCACACAGAAACGCCCCGAGCTGGGGACCCAAACCCAGGACCTTCTTACTGTGAAGCGGATGTGCTAAGCACCACACTACCGTGCCGCCCTTGGGTTTACATAATAATGCAAAATTAAGACATTAGGAAATAATACATATACATATTAATAAATGTATTATTGTGACAGAGATACCCCCCTCCCCAAATTGTGGAATTACCCGTACATTGTAGTGTCCTGAATAAAATCCTATAGAATATATACTACAAATAATGTCACGATTTTCTTTATTTTTTTTCCACTGTGCCAGTGGCTTAGGGCCAAATCACAGTGCACTGTTCATCTAACCATCTTGAATATCCAGTTCAGTGCACCAACATGACGCTGGAGTCATTCAGGACAATGCCACAGAACAATGTTAGCACCTATTTAATTCATTTATTCATGAGCATAATTGAAATATTAACGCCACCAGCAGACACCAGAGGCTTGGCGCTGGGACCTGTGCCTGCTCACACAGCACAAAAAGGGGAATATTTTATTGTCTTTGTCTCAAAGTGCTCCTACAGTGCATGATAATTTATTCCGCACTCCAGATCATGTTTCCTGAAGTCCATTACAAGATCGCTAATCATAAAACACATTTGCAAAAACCCATAAAAGGGTATCCGTGCTGTTTTTGCTGTCACATATTATATTTTTCTTTGCTGTTTTGCCCCGAATCACAAATGGTACACACTTCATTCGCTAATAATATCAGTCAATGAAATTCCTAGCTTTATTTGAGCTGTGTCTTTAACCTGCTGAATATAGAGTAGGCGGACTTTTGGTTTGCAGGGATGTTTAGCTGATGTGTTATGAGCGTGTTGCCTTGTGCGCCCACACACTGCTCTAATTTTACCCGAGCGTGAGGATCTGGCAGGAACAGGCACCGCCAGCTGAAGAATTGCTCTCCATCTTTGATGCACGCGTTGAATGTGTGGAAGACAAGACTAGGTAAGAGGAGTGTGGAATCAGTAAGGGAAGGTTTGAGTTTGCAGCTGAAGAGTACCCAATATGCTCTCCTCTCTCCATGTGATCTTTCTGTCACATGTTGTTGCTACAGCAGTGAAGGAAAACACTACCCACTGGGATACAGGGCCTACACAAGCTGACACTCCCTCCCACTTTTCTCTTTCACTCCTCTGCCTCTTCTTGCTTTCCTATTTCTCTTTACACAGGAACTCCAACCCAACCTGGTCCTGTGTCATTAAAAAAAATTTTTGGTGCTTTTGCTCTATCCTCTGGTTTATCATACAGAAAGAAACGGAACTTAGGGTGATGGAAGTGCCACTGGGGATCAGCGTTGCAGCCCTGTCACTGGAGAGAGGGAGGGCATGCAAATGTCTTCAGGGAAAGAAACCGTGAGTGGGCACGGGCAGGAGTGTGTGCAGGGTTTTGTGTGTGTGTGTGTGTGTGTGTGTGTGTGTGTGTGTGTGTGTGTGTGTGTGTGTGTGTGTGTGTGTGT
>JAOUQZ010000028.1:8107209-8126032 GCA_028564935.1 Neosilurus hyrtlii
GACTGAGATGGGCGCCAGCCTCCCCGCGACCCTAATTAGGATTAAGCGGTTCAGAAAATGACATGACATGACATTATGGGTGGCACGGTGACATAGTGCTTAGCAGTTCCACCTCACAGCAAGAAGGCCCTGGGTTTAAAATGTGTTTTCTCAGTGCTCGTGTAGGTTTCCTTCGGATACTCGGGTTTCTTCCCACAGTCCAAAGATATGCACACTAGGCTTATTGGCTGTTTCAAATTGCCCACAGGTGTGAGTGTGATTGGTTGTGTATGTTGACCCTGCAATGGTCTGGTGAGCTGTTCAGGCTGTACCCTGCCTTCACCCTGAGTCAGGATAGGCTCCAGTCTCCTTGCAAATTTGTAGGATTCCCCAGTTCAGCAAATGGATAGCAGTCTCTTTCTATCATTACAATGTAGACTATGCATTAATCATTTTACAGTAGCGACCATTGTATAATATATTGAGTTAAACAATTAAGGGTTTTCCCATGTATTAACCTAACAGTCCTTCATATAAAGAAATGTAGATGGAGAGTGTCTTGTTAGTGGGCTCAGTGGCCATGGGTGCAGTCATTAATGCAACCATGCCACTCAGCTGTCCGCCCATTACACTGCACTGTGTCCCATGAAGGCAGCTTGATGAATGGCACCCATTACTCCAGGCAGTATGTGCTTGCAGGTCTGAGGTTTTCATTGGCTCAAGCATCTGTCTAGTCTGGTGAAACTGTCCGTCTTACAAACACTCAGCATATGCTTGACACACAGTTGAATCAAGCATCTCCCAGAATTGTAGCGTTCACATTACCTAGTACCTAGTCCTACCTGAGCAACATGTTTATATCATAGAGTTATATGATTCTCGACTTCATAGTGAAAATCCGCTGTATATATTTCTGTGTTGAAAATATCTAAATGCCTAATGGACTCCATTATGTCAGTGGGTGTAATGAGAAATAAATGGGGAAAATGCAGACACTGAGGAGACTAAGCCTGTGAAACGAGGTTTCATGACAGAAATGCAGTGGTAGTGTGAGTAATTGCTTCCTAACACAGCTAGAGATCAGCAGTGCCAACAGAACGCAACCTTCCACAAGGAATCCAGTAGGAATTATTACATAGCATTATCAGGATTCAACCGAACTGATCATCATCATCCTACCAGTACACAGGATTCTGTGAAGGTGTTTGGACTGCTTTGGCACCCCAGCACTGAAAATCCTTTTTCAGAGAAGGGTCTGGAGGCTGGAGTTGGCCAGCTCCATTTTTCATGCTCTGTTCTCTGCTTGATATTCTGAATGCTAGGATTGGTTGTAATGAGATCAGAATGGATGAATGAATGTATTAACTGGCTAATCACAAAATTATTCAATCATTTCTCTCATGAAAGAGGAAGGATTGAGGATTATTAAACGCTGAGCTGCTTTATGCTACTACATGCAAAGTGATCATAGACACAAAAATAATTGGGAATATACATATGCTTGAAAGAAATTCACCAGAGGGTTTTTGATTCAACTCAGAGCAACAGGGGACCAGGTCAAGGGCTGGGTTGATGGAATTAGAGATAGTACCACATTGGAAATCTCCAAAGGGCCAAACAAAGCCAAGGAATTGCTGCTTACCCATTTCTGCCTGTTATTCTTGCCTGAATTTATACCACACACTGCATCACCACAATTATCCAAAATGGCAGTAATTACCCCTGCCTCCCTCCTTGACTCTCCAGAGGAGGCATCCTGGGGAGAATGGAGGACCTCAGGCCAACAAATAATTAACTTGATAATGACCTCGCTTTCCTCAGCCCATTCCTCATATCCTCACATCCCTCCATGTTTCCACTAATTGTGTAGATACGACACACACTATTGTTCTCTATCCATTTATCATATGACTACACTGATCATATTGTATCTTTTTGTATAATGTATAAACACTTTCATGTTTTAAAAGCAAAGTACTAAATGCATGGTAACACCATGACTCTATTCATAGTGTGAATATAAAACCAGACACATGACGCAGAAGCCTCAATTGCTATGCTGGGAGCCAGCACATAATGAGAGGTGAAATATGTCCATATGTTTTGATTAATTATTCCATGTGCGCTTCTTTCTGTTTTAGTTCTGTGTCCACCACTGTGTCATTTGTTTGTTATACCGTTGTGTTCATATTATCATGCATTTTGTATCACAAAATACATGCCTTTTTTCACCTGGGTAAAGACAGGACTAACGCTAAATCCTGGCAGAATAAACACACATAGAGAGCCAAAAGCGAAACATATGAAAGCAGCTTTATTTGTGCTGGTTACCGCAACACTGACAGAGAAGGGGGAGTTTGTGACTGTCTGTTCCAGCCAGGTACTCCTTTGGCATATTGCCACATGAATCCCAGGCTTGCCTTTTAATTTTTGAATTTTCCATTCAAATGTTTCGTACAGGCATTTAATGTAATTATACAGTATAATTTCTGGTAAGATTGTGTGTCTGTTCATGGCCAGTCTTGCAAAGCAGTAAAAGCTGTTAACTATATCTGACCTTTGCATTCACCTTATAAAGCCATGTTGTTTAGAAAGGAACTATTTGGCATGTTCGCAATTTTATTTGGACTGACCATGGGATCTATGCTTCTCATCTTTTGTAAATCCTTGCCAATCTGATGATAATCTGGGTCTGGTGGTGCCACTGCACTGAATTAAGCTTGTCCAGCTGTGAT
Source organism: Neosilurus hyrtlii (assembly GCA_028564935.1). Classification (NCBI taxonomy): domain Eukaryota; kingdom Metazoa; phylum Chordata; class Actinopteri; order Siluriformes; family Plotosidae; genus Neosilurus; species Neosilurus hyrtlii. Next base: position 8,109,924 of record JAOUQZ010000028.1, read on the forward strand.
CACATAACTAAGGGCAACTAACTGGGAGAAGGGGTGAAGAATTTTGTATCAGGAGGGGCGTTTAATGAATTTTTATAGTGAACTAGCCATCATTTTTGAATTCATTAATTTTCTAAGCTAATGGCCATCGCAGGGCAACTCACACACAATCATTCATGCTTACTCTCACACATAGGGGCAATGTGGAACTGCCAATTTGCCCACTGTGGACATTTTTGGACTGTGGGAGGAAGCAGGGTAAAATATGCCAATTCAACACAGAAACGTCTAAGCCCGGGAATTGAACCCAGGCTTTTTTGCTGTGAGGCGGATGTGCTAACCCCCTTAGCATCTTCACTAGGCAAAATATTAAACCACTTTAAGATCTTAATATTGAAACCTACATATCATTAAAATGAAGAAAATGCGAATCAGTTTTTTGTTATCATTTTTATGTAACCGTGTAATATTAAAAATATAACAATTTGTTGTTGTTGTGACACTGTGTGTGTGTGTGTGTGTGTGTGTGTGTGTGTGTGTGTGTGTGTGTGTGTGTGTGTGTGTATCATTGTGTGCAACTGTCTTTCTAAATGAGATGCTATGTTAATAAGACAGAGGGCCGTTTACAGTTATAAATAATGATGTAATGTTTTTACCCATTGGATGAACTGTTAAACTTGGGCAAAAACCTATTGCTGTAGGATTTGATTGTATTTAAAGTTATTTGGAGGCTATATAATGCAACATAGTTCAGTTTGTCAACATTATCAGCTCAAAACTATTTATGCTCAAGGGACATCTTTCAGTGTATATACAGAGCCTTGAATGAAAAGTAGCCACTTTCTCAGTCCTTTTCCAAATCACTTTGGAACAGCCAATTAACCTGATGTGCATGTCTTTGGACTGTGGGAGGAAAGTGGTGTACCTGGAAACTACAGAAGCACAAGGAGAACATGCAAACTCCACACAGAGACTCTAATGGCAAATTTTACTCATATTTCATTGGAGTCAAATTTAAGCCTTGCACATATCTTAGTACTTAATATTTGTTGGACCTGCAAAAATGAATGTGTAGACTGTGAGATTTTCAGCAACATATTTTGTTTGGAGACTTTTCTAGATTTTTAGATCTTCATTTAATGAGCACTCAAAATCAATACCACAGTATAGTCAAACGTCAGTCTCTCTACGTAAAGTCTCAGGATTCAGTGGATAGTACAAGATTTAGCCTCAATCTCCTCACTGATGCTTAGTCAATGCAGCCTATCCAGTGAAGTCTCTGGGGCATGCTGTACAAATGTTACCAAAGGGCATCAATCCTACTCAGTTCAGTTTCATACAGTGCACACATGTGAATATCTCCATGCCATAATCCCAATAGCAAGCACAGTGGTGGATTTTACCCACACACATCCGAAAGCCCAGGCCAAGTATCTTGGGGTAGTAGAAATCAAGGTTGATTTGTTTGCATGAGTGGACCCACGGAGTCTGTAGGCGCAGTGTTAGAAATTAAATTTACTGAGCTCTGTTTTTTTTTTCTTTTACTCTAGGTCTATTGTATTGTAACATGCTGTCAATGTGATAGCACAGTGCATTATATCTGATTCAAATGTTTCACTTACAAATGTTTTTCTTAGTATGTCAATTGCAAAGAAGATTGCTATTTATTTTTCTCAAAAAAGCTTATTTACAGCATATTCACATAGAAATCAGGTTGTGATGGCCATGATCTGCCTTTCCTATATAACATTATGTTGAGAACACCATGGTTCAGTCTATGAGCACAACTTCTCTGCAGGTTTTTATTCCAACTAATCGGAAGCTACACCAGATACCATTGGAAACCAGGTTCAGCTGGAATATGTGACTTATACATAGTGGCTTATTGTGGCTTATACATAGTTGAATTGAAAACTACACCAGCCCTTTGCAGTTAAGATTGAATAACTCCTGCTTTACAAAGTCTGTACTGAACAATACATTTTAGAAAAGATAATTTCTAAAATAGCTAGTATTAAGGAAATTCGAGTGTATAGCTAAATCAAATTCATCCTCATTTATGTTAGAATTGATTGAAGATAACACCATTCCATTATGCTTAACCACCTGGACTGCTGTAATACTCTTTCCAATTTTCATTAACACTACAAAAAATGGAATTAAGCTAATGATAACCTTTATACTATGCAATTCCAGTTAATAAAAAATAATAATAATAATAACTTTGTATGCCTTATATGGAAATGAGCAACCAGAAGGTACTGCACTGAATCTGCTTCACCACATACATTTAAAAACAAGCACCTTAAGAAGGAAAGGTGTACATATATGGCATATATATATATAGATATATGTCATCATAATAAAAATGTGTTAGAACAGCAGAGACAGCATTAAACAACAAATAAACATATACAACTGAACTAAAATTATACATTTAATTCACAATTCTATTCTCTATACTTGAGCTTCATCAGAAATCCTGATTTTCTCCTGCTGGACAGTTTTTGGCATGTCATATGTGCTGACCTTTTTGTTTAGTCTAATTTTGTACATGCCATTATCAAACTCCCTGTGTGAAAAACAGATTGCATATGACAGGCTGATACCCATTTGTGCTCTCTCTCTCTCTCTCTCTCTCTCTCTCTCTCTCTCTCTCTCTCTCTCTCTCTCTCTCTAAGCCTCAGTTTGCTTGTTTGAGTCCAGTAATTTGTAATTGACTGTGTACAGGTGCAGCTGTGGCCATCCCCACCTTTAACAAAGTATTTCAAGGCTAGCCTTGATTTTTGTTTTTGTAACCACAATATCACTTAATGGCTGATCATTTTAGAATGCTAAGGATGCCCATATAAAATTTTTAATAAAAAGATTAATAATCTTTAGCCTTCAGTCTTCTAAAAGTCACTGAGCACCACTATGGAGTGGAGTGCTAACAGATGTGTATATGTGTGTCAAAAGTCAGGTAGCTAAGTCAGGAGGCTGATGTGTTCCTGGTATGGGCTGATGGTTTGACAGTATTTTGACCTGGGATAAATATACAAAATGCAAACATCCTGCTCTAAATCTAGCAAACATCCTGCTCTAACAGTCATGCACCAAATATAGTTGCACTAGAGAAAAAATAAATTAAAGGTTAAAAGGGTAAAGATCTTTAACTGGCATGGTTATATGAAGAAATATACAAATAATGTTTCCCTATAAGAGTAGAAGCTATCTAGGAAGCTAAGAAACTTTAGAAATTTATAGAACTATATAGATACACTTGAAAAAATGTTTTTAATGAACAATAATGAAGACAATAATACTACACAATAACATATGGAGTTGTGTTAATTGTTCACTCACTCACTCTCTCTCACTCATTTTCTGAACCACTTAATCCTAGTTAGGGTCGTGGGGAGGCTGGTGCCCATCTCAGCCGACTCTGGGCCAGGGCAGAATACACCCTGGACAGCTCGCCAGGCCATCGCAGGGCGTTAATTGTTCAATAAACTGTTAAACAATGCACAATACTCTGTATTTTATACTGGGCTTCGCAATATGGTTGGTGACTGTTGTATTATCAGCATTTGCTCCCCAGAGTAACATTTAAATACATTCTAATTAATAGCTATATGACTGTTAGCTCCTAAAAAGGCTAAATTTAATTGCTGATGCTGTCTTCGTCTCCTTCCATTTAGTGCACAACCGATCTCCATGGCAATGTTGTCAAAGTCAGCTAGTCTAATTCTACATACGTTACCTTACAATGAAAAGGACTACTTGTTTGACAGCTCTCGAATCGCCTATTCAATTCTGAGTAAATGCTAGCACTATAATGGTATGACTCTCATTTCAAGCTTTTGAACACCATGTAATAGATGGCTTGTTCCTGCCATGCCTTCAGATTTTATATGAATACTGCTCCAGTTTCATTAAAAGCAGCAACCAAATTTTGGTGGTATAAACATGGAGAATACTAATGATAAGGACAAAGTATTTACACTATATGGCCAAAAGTCAGGATCTGCTTTCATTTTCTAAGTCGCTTGATCCTAATTAAGGTCTCAGCTGACTCTGGGCGAGGGCGGCGTCCACCCTGTACAGCCTGCCAGGCCATTGCAGGGTATGGCCAAAAGTATGTTTATCAAACATATCTTTGTATGTTGTTTGTATGATTTTCCTTCTCTGAAGCCAAGGGGCCCAAAAGCTGACAATACTTGTGTGAAGAAACAGAGATCTATAAGGACACGGTTTGCCAAAGTAACTTTAAAAGCACTCAAGTGTCCTGTACGGAACTCTGAAATTAACCTTGACGAACACTTTGAATATAATGCTCCCATGGCTGCGAATCTAGAGGAAAGCCTTCCCAGAAAAGTGGAGACTCTTACAGCAGCAAGTTAATCAGTATTATTGGCATGGGTGTAGAACACGATGGTCAACAAGCATTTATGGATTTGTAGATATAGTGTAGTAAACACTGCTGCTTAGAATATGAGAAACTCTTATGAACTGTCTAGAACTTTTTTTGTTAAACTATGAGTGAATATTTTTGTAAAAAGAATCCCTTAGTTGTGTTTTTGCATGGGCGGCACGGTGGCGTAGTGTTTAGCATGCCTGCCTCATAGCAGGAAAGTCCTCGGTTCAAGTCCAATGCTCGGGCGTATCTGTGTGGAGTTTGCATTCTGTCCCTGTGCTTGTGTGGGTTTTTTCTGCATTGGTCTGGCGAGCTGTTCAGAGTGTATCCTGCCTTTGCCCAGTGTTGGCTGAGCTAGGCTCGAGCTTCCATGCCACCCTAATAGTAGGATTAAGCGGCTTGGCAAATAATTGATTGAGTGAGTGAGTGCACTTAAACAGACATGTATCATTATCAAAACTGACAAAAATGACATACTTCTAATTTGGCAAATTTTGTTTATGGACAGGCACTGTTAAAAACAACAGTGATTTAGGTTCATAAAAAATCAAGTATCATTTTTTTTTTCTTATTTCAATCACTGACTTATATGTAGGATGAATATAGGACGAATGTGCTTATCAGATACTTTAAAAACAAGCGTTATTTATAAAAATGAGCATTAACATTTTAATTCTGCAGTGTTTCATCACATTACCTTTTATACCCTCTTACATATTCAACATTTCTATTTTTAATACAAGCTCACCCTGAGTAGTGTGGGTGAGAACAGATATGTTGTCATCACTCAGTGGTTGGTGGTAACGTCAGCATGGCTTTACACACTGATTTTGGAAAGAATAATGGCAACTAAATGATAAATCAGGATTGATTACAGTAAAAATGTGCTACGGTGTTGATATTCCTGTGAGGAAAACTCTAATACACTTCAATACACATTCCAGTTCAGGGAATATGTGTTAATACTACTTTTGGTGTTATAGATTGTGTTCTGATTGTTTCTTAAGCAATCCATTAGTCTCGATAAATAATGAATGGTATATATGGAGGAAAGGTAGCCAATTTAAACCTATTAAGACCACATTATGGGTGTCAAATTTTGAATGAGTCTTAAAAGATGCTGTTACAGAGAGTGCTACCTGACTTGCCTCTGTCATGCTTAAAATATGTAAAAATAGACAATTAAAATCTTAATTTAGTTTGCTTTTTATGTCTGTGTGTAGTATTAGAATAAATCGACACAATGCATAGACAATGCATAGAAAATAAAGGCAATTTAAAGTGCCCAGTTGATATAATATGCATGTTTTTTAAACTGTGGCCGGAAACAAACATATCCATGCAAGCACAGGAAAAACATGTAAAAATACTACCTATTTAGCGTATTAATTAGAAGGTTGCTTTTCATGCTAACTCCATTACAACAGTCCACAAATTTCATGTTTATTCATTCGTTTATTCGCCAAACTGCTTAATCCTGCTTCTTAACAAGCTGTGAGGGGAAAAAAAGGGTACACCGTGTACAGCTCGCCAGTCCAACCCGCACAACCATAGATACTAATCCTAGGGGCAATTTGGAAGAGCCAATCTGCTTTAGATTGCGGGAAGAAACCAGAAGACCCGGAGAAAACCCATGTAAGCTGGTCTATGGGCTTGCCTGTTACTTTAAAGCTGGTTTGTGAGTTAGCTTAGGGCCCCGACTGAACTACATCAGTGGTGACAAACCCTGTTCCTAAAGACCTCCCTTCCAGCAGGTTTTATCTCCAACCAAAATCGAGCACATCACATTTAGCTGAGAACTTTTTAAGTTAATGATTACAAAGTCAGTTTGGCATGATTAGGGTTGGAGCAAAAGTCTTCAGTGAGGTAGCTCTCCAGGAACACGGTTGGTGACCATTGACCAAAATCAAGCTCATCTACAACTTTTAAAGTAGGTATGCCAATCTTGGAGTGGTTTAAATAGCCAAATATGTGTGTGTGCCCCCCCACGTTAAGAAAAGTTAAAAGTTGGAATTTACTTGATGTTGAGTTCATGAGTCAATGAACAACCTTGTGTAAGTATTTAGTAAGGGTTTACCGGGATCTGCGTTTCTTTACAAACAGCGCAAATCAGTCCCAAACTGTTAGCAGAGTCATATTGCAATCAATAGACCTTACTCCATCATTTCTCAAGCATTTCTTTGGAGCCATGGTGTGTTGCTATGGTGACATGAAAATGGGCTGCACACTGCAGCAGTGAGTTGGTTCTCCTGGACAGAACATTTTGTTTGACACATAAAAAAAATACCCAGAGATCCTTTGATTTACAGTATACTCTATATAATGCTGTGTACTCATACACTCATTCTGAATTTATCGTAAACATAATATGCATTTATGACATGTTAGAACACATATTAATTGTATTTGTATAAAGAATAGTGGTCAAGGTAATTGCTGAGTGATGAGCAAGACAAGAACTGTAGCAGTGGAATAAGCAGTAGTGCACATGCCAAGAAGTCAGCTCCAATAATTTTGACTGGTGACAGATTTTTGTTATCTTCATACTGACTCAATCTGTGCCCCCCCCCCCTTTTTTTCCAGTGTGACAATGCAAAGGGATTAAGGGCCTTCTTCGACGCAATCTGCTATGGTCCCAAACATTTAATGATCTTTGGAGGAGTGTGTCCATCAGTGACATCTATTATTGCAGAGTCATTAGAGGGGTGGAACCTGGTGCAGGTAAGACCAGTAGATTTTTTATTAATGTTGTAAGAAATACAAATGTGAGACTAATATTATAATATTTTAATAAATATCATATCATATAATAATATTATAATAAATTAGCAAAGAGTCAGCCTAACCTTTAGAGCTAACAACATACAGACCATGCAAAAATGTTATTTACGCTAGAAACAGGAAGTGTTGGCAGAGATGAATGATTAAGTGACCTGGTGTTCAGCACACAGGGACTCCTGCTGGAAGGGAGGGGTATTGCAGGGGGTTGTTGCAACACTATGACCTATGCTGTTTATACTATATGTCTATTTCTCCAATCACATGCTACTGTACTTTAATGGTATGCTCATCAATGCCTATAAAAGTATTGCTTTGAAACACAATTTGGTATTATAGATGCAAACTAGTCTAGGCTTCATTTTTCATCTGTGTGAAACTGTATGCATGATCATGTTATCATTTCGATGACAAAATATAAGCTTTCAAATTCTATATGATACATTCTTGTGTGGTGTATTCAATTTTGACAAGTGTTTGCTTGCTTTGTTTACCTAAATTTAATGTAATTTGATGCTTTAGTACAATGCAGTTGGCCCTGTAGGTGCAGATAACGGACAATTTGCCTCAGTCAAAATTATAGATGATGTGAGCCAATGATGTTGTTGACGGTTGTTGTTTTTATTTAATCTCAGTTATACAACTGAGCAGTTGAGGGGTAAAGACCTTGCTCAGAGGCCCAAAAGTGGTAGCTTGGGTGTTCTGTGTCTTGAACCCTTGACCTTCTGATCAGTAACCTAGGGCCTTACCCCCTGCACCACCACTGCTCATCTCTTGTCCAATTTTACAATACATATTACATATACAGCATCCCACATACAGCATTTTCATTTGGGATTTTAAAAGTAAATTTTAAAAGTGAATTTTATTAAAAATAGATCTTTTCAATATTATTGCAAAATAGCAGCTGATAGTCTGTGAAGTGTGGCGCTCTGCAGTGTTCTAATGTTTTTCTATATCTATTTATCACTCAATCATTCTATCTATCTATAATAATGATAATAATAATAATAACAATAACAACAATATTAACAATAATAATAATAGTAATAATAATAATAATAATAATATGAAGAAGAATAAGAAATAAAAAGAAGAGGAGCACTTTACACTTATATATCATCTTTCACAGTCCTATTGTTATTTTACATGAAAGGGAGTAATGGACAAAAAAGCAGACTAAGCAGTAAAGGTGGAAGTACAATAAAAAAAATCTTTTTGAAAATAGTGAAAGACTAGAGGTCCCCAATGGGGGATTCACACCACATTCTACCTAGCCTTTATAACCATTTGGTGGCCATTTTACTGACCTTAAACTAACAATGAACTTTTCATAAATTTGTTTCAGTTTATGGTCCCAAGTTGCTACTTTGAAAATTTGACAGTGATATAAGTGGTTCTTGTGATATAGGTGTGCAAACATACAAAAATACAAAAGCACGAACTGACTGAAATTACAACAATGTCAGCTAAGCTATCACGGATGGTAAAAAGCAGTTACAGAAAGATTGAGAAGAACTCAAGAGTTTGGGTTCATGGTATCTCTGTATATCTATCTATCTATCTATCTATCTATCTATCTGTCTATCTGTCTGTCTGTCTGTCTGTCTGTCAATCTATCCATCTGTCTGTCTATTTATCTGTCTCTGTATATCTACCTGTTTCTCTGTCTGTCTGTTTATCTATCAATCTATCTCTCTGCCTGTGTATTTATCTTACCATTTACAGTAATTCCAAAAATATTATCTTAAATGGAGCTGAAGGGATGAGGGAAAAGATTTATGGATTTATGTACCTTTGTCATCTCTGCTCTCTGTAAGTATTCTATGCTGAGTGAGAGCCAAGCTGTACTGCGCCCTAAGTCTGACAGGATCTCACTTGCTCCCTGATGTACGTCACACACCATCGTGATATCTGACGTCAGCTGTGAGAGTGAGAATTTCAGCTAACTTTAGTGTGAATCCTGTGCAGATGAAAGTACAGCAGCTGCTGTGTTTACTGAAGTGTAACAGGATGGCTTGCTCCTGTTTTACCTTACCTGATTTCAGGAGCATTTCACATATTGTCCTTATTTTAGTACCAAAACAAACAACCCTTAAATAAAATGATGCAGCTGTATGATGAGTGCAACCATCTTAGAATAACCGAGGTGACTTATCGAGAGATGACAGACTTACAGTGAAATGATACATGATGACACAGAGTGACTACCAGTTTATTTAAGGAACAGTGGGGTTTGTGTGTGTGAGTGTGTTTATGTAATAATTGGTCTAAAACAGGTCTAAAAATTGTGTCCTAAAATCTTTGAGAAAGACTCTTTGAGAGAGAACTGAAGTGTGTTTTATTACTATTATGGATCTAAATAGACCAAAATTAGTTTTCTAGATGGGAATTGGCTCTCTGACTGCTTGTAATAACATTGTTAATAATTAGAAGTCTTTAGTATCACTATTAAACTGGCCACAGCTTCACTAAGCTATTAAAGGCATGTGTGTAAATACTGGTTAGCATGTCTGCCTCACAGCAAGAAGGTATTGGGTTCGAGTCCAGGGCACTACAATGGAGTTTCAGTGTGGAGTTTGCATGTTCTTTCTGTGCTTATGTGGGTTTCCTCTGGGTTCTCCGAATTCTTCCCACAGTCCAAATTCCCTCTTGTTGTTAGTGTGACTATAAATGGTTGTGTGTGTGTGTGTGTGTGTGTGTGTGTTAGCCCTGCGATGGACTGGTGAGCTGTTCAGGGTGTACCCCTCCTTTGCTCAGATTCGTCTGAGATAGGCTCCAGCGTCCCCGTGACCCTAATAGAATTTAAAAGTTCGGCTCATGAATGGATGAATGTGTGTTAATACATGTGTGAACTTGACAAGGGTTAAAAAGGTCCAAACTGATTTACGGACAGGTGCCCTAAGCTGAGTTCATCTTTAGATTTCATCTTTTCATCTTCATTTCACTTTTGTAAGTCAATCAAGCTACTAAAAACAAAGAACCAATACACAAGAATTAAAATCCTAAGAACAAGGTACAAATAAATAGAATGGATTTCAGTAAAGCAGGCATTAAGGGTCCAAAGCAAAAGCACGTGTGCATAATAATCAGAGGTATGTGATCAGGTGAAAGGGTTGCTGTGCAGTGTGGTGTACTGTGTGATTTTACTGTGTGCAAAGAGTTCATCTAAAGCATGGATGCCCAATCCTGTTCTTGGTGATCTACCTTCCTGGAGACCTTCACGTCAACCCTGATTATGCCCACCTAAGCATCCAATCATCTAATAAAGACTTAACACTTGGAAATTAAGACTTAAAGGGATGATTGGCTTTATCAGATGTACCCCATTAGGGTTGGAGTTAAAAGCTTTAGGAAGGTACTGAAGATCACCAGGAACAGGATTGGGCACCCGTGATCTAAAGTCTAAATGAGAAGCAAAGGGTTCCACAACCATCCAGAGACAGCAGGGGTTTCCAGACGTTGCTGAGAACTGAAGTCTATGTCACTGTCATAAGGTGCAGTGAAACCTTGAAATGTTACTGCACCTTATGATGCCTGCTACAGATTGCAATTCGAGGCACAAAGGAAGCTCATAACACGCACCTATTTAACCAGTCCACCTAATGATTGGTGGGAGGGGACTACATGGACGCAAAGAGAACATGCACAATAATTCCACACAAACAGTAATGAAATTGCAAGATCAGATGAAGGCCTACGGAGCTGGGTGGCAGAAATGCTACCCAACACATCACTACAATTCTGCAGATTGAACATGCAAATTAGTACTCCTTATTTGGGATCAAAGGACCTCTGTGACTAAAGGTTTCTATGTTCTTTAACTGTGTGACAGCCCTCTTTCTCACATTGCATTTTCTCAAACTGTAACACAGTCTCAATAATCTTCTTCTCCAATGACCGTATTGTTGAAGTCCTTTAATCACCACCCGTCTTGATGCAACACTGAGCAATGCTTGGCCTAGAGCAAAGACACCACAGCAAATCCAATCCAGAATTGCAAGATTTAAAATAAGTCTTTTATGAGCACAATTGTGTTTCCTATAGACCACTGGTTGTTGTCCAATAGGCTCTACTATACTATAAACTTACTGTTATGTTTTCTCTCTTTCTTTTTAAACTTTTTTTTTCCCTGAGCTGTATTTTTGCTGCAGTCCATCTAACCTACTAAATAAAAAATATACTGCTGCTGTAAGCTGCTCATCTGACAGATCAGATCATTTCTTGTTCTGTGTACATATTTCATAGGCGTCAAAACTAAGCTAGGTTGAGAATTCAGGAAGCGTGGCCTCAACATGCATGCCTCAACCGCTTCCAGTGCTCAACATGTACAAAGGGTGGACAAAGTACTGATAAGGTATATGTAAACATATAGATACTGTGTTAATAATTTTACTCAGTTAAAAGAATCCAGCCAAAAATTTAATCAGCTGATATAAAATAATTGCAACTTCAAATTGCATTCAGGTATTAAAAATTAAATAATTTAAACTGATTTTAAACTGAAAATTAAACATATCATATTCTTGCCCATGAACATAATTCAATCTCTTTAAGCTTGCTGGTCATATGTATGATTAAGGGCAGCATGTGGCATAGTGGTTAGCATATCTGCCTCACAGTGAGAAGGTCCTGGGCTTGGCGAGGGTGTTTCTGTGTTAAGTCTGCATGTTCTCACTGTGCTTGTGTGGGTTTCCTCCAGGTACTCCGGTTTCTTCCCACAGTCCAGACATGAATTGGCTGTTCCAAAATGCCCCTAGGTATAAGTGTAAGTGTGAATGGTTTTGTGTGTGTGTGTGTGTGTGTGTGTGTGTGTGTGTGTGTGTGTGTGTGTGTGTGTGGGCCAGTGTAGTCAGTGTACCCTGCCTTCCCTGAGATATGCTCCAGCCAACGCATGACCCTAATAGGATAAAGCGGTTTGGCATATGAGTGAGTGAGTGTATAACTAACATTTCAGTTTGCTAATGATTTAATTAGAATAAAAATATCTTTTGAGTAGTCAATATTTAACTTTAACTAGTATATACCTTGCTGTCTAACTTACTGCCATTTTAAAACTACTGAAACTGATGACAGTCTAACGCTCAGTTTGACTAGCATCAGTTCCAGTAGTAAAGAAAATGGATAACTTTAACAAAGTAAAATATAGTCAGATAACGTTAACAAATTAGCTAAACTTACAGTACCTCAACATACATTTTAAAGTTAGCTCAAGTTTATGCCTTCAAGGGAGACAAGAAGCCACATTTTTTTATATTAGTCTTTGTTTACTAAACCATATTAGAACACTTTACTGAGGTAATGCCAGGGGCGCTCATTCTCATGTGTGATGCTGCAGTACGCTGGCTTATTCATATTCAAACCCCCGGACATGGCTAGTGCTAACTACATTATGTAACATCAGAATGTAACTGCAGATGATGAATTAGCATGATTCTTATTAGGTTTTTTCTACAAGCAGTGGCTTGATGAGCGAAGAAGCCTACTAAAATAATACTTAATTTTACTTAATTAAAATACTTTAGGTGTCTAAATGAAAATGAATGGGAAAAAAGCAAGTTGTTTATTTTAGAAATATAATTGAATAAGAGAACCGGCATTTTACTTCAGTAACAATGAAGAAGTCTAAATAGATAAAAGTAATATAACAATTAATTCAATATTTTCCATACCTGCACAAGGAAAGACATTTTTAACAAAAATGCTGATGAGGATGAGGTGCATACACCAAATCTGGATTAGAAGGTTTCAGAGACCATGACATGTAGTTATGGCAACCAATTTGCACATATATATTGTAAAGCTGATGAGAACCCGGAAGGGCTGAGCTAAACTGCTGAACGAAAGGTCCAGCCATGCGGATTAGTGCTGTCTCTACAGCAGAGATCTAAAATTCTAGTTTCAATGTTACTAAGTGTTAGATAATAACCACACTTAAATACACAGAGGAAGCACTGGCTACAGGATTTGTGTAAACACTGCTGTCCCCTGGAATGGCTAGTTGTGAAAATGAGCCATGAATATTTATGTTTCTTGATGTAATATTTTAGCAACATAGTAACATAGCAACATAGCCCACCTCCTTGTTGTAGTGTTTAGGTTTTCTTTAAAAAAATATAAAAATAATATTTACTTCAATTATGTGACCCACATATATAAATGCTTTTCTCTTTATATGCTTCACTGTTTTTAACAAACCTTATTAAGAAAGGATTAAGCAATTCATTTAACTTTCAATAGTGCTTTATCCATTATTAGGGTTGCAGGGAAGCTGAAGCCCATCCCAGCCAACTCTGGATGAAAGCGGGGTACACACTTAACAACTCGCCAGTCTTCAAGCAGCCTTCTTCTTTCATTTCATATTTTTCCTCTCTTTGGCTTACCGTCCCTAGGTCACATGTTTTATAACAGCTTATAGAGGTTCGGAAAGCTCATTTGAGAACAAGGAAGTGCATTAACGAAGAGTGCATGATTAGTTACCATTTAGTAATAATACAAATTACTGACTTAATATAGGCCCTCCAATAGTCTGGTGAGCTGTTCAAGGTGTACTTTCGACCAGTGTTGGCTGAGATAGACGTAGCTTTCCCGCAAACTTAATAGGATTAATTAGTTCGGCAAATTTATAAGTGAGTAAGTGACTCAATACATACATAGTGAAGACAATATTATTATGCATTTATACACATACAGTGAAATGTAATTAAAGTACTCATGTATTGGTATATATTGATATATACTTTCATTAGGTAGTTGGGTTTTTTTTGTTAATTTTGGAATCAGAACTATATCAGAATAAATTTTGATACCTCTGGTAAAGATATACAATGCAGTAAAATCTTTAAACTAGCTGAACAAACACATTTGCCTTGATATTTAGGTGTACACAAACAATAGCTGTGTTAAACTATGTTAGAATGTGAACTTAGCAGTTCTTAATGAGGCATCCATTAAGCGGCTCATTATCAATGTACTGAGCTCTTACAGGTGCTTCGCCTGTTTCAATGATTTTGACTTGACTTTAATCCGAACCTTAAAAACTCTGAGTGGGTTCATAAATAAACATAAGTCTAATGACAGATCAGTTTCAATGACAGATCAGTGAAAGCTTCAGGGATGGAAAGCTTTGTGGCTCCAAATAAAAAACTATTTTTTCACAAATTTAAATAAAGAACATAATATTTGAATAATTTTTTATATTTTCTTAGGATAAATTTGTGTTGATGACTGTGTGGGGTTTTTTTTTGTAAGGATTTCGTGGCTGCCAAATGCTTTAGAACACCTGGACTGTGTTTCACACATTTATTCTATTCTGCAGCATGAAGCTGTATTTCATCGTAATTCAGATAATGGTATATTGGGTTAAAAACACAGCAGGAATCTAGGTCACTTAACGCTTGAAGCATCATTAACTAATTTATGAAGCAAGATGACATACTATGAAACAGTGGGAAGAATTGAAAAGATGCTTACATGATTGTGAAAATCAGCAGGATGAGAAAATTGATAGCTATAAACATGTAGTTTGTAATGATTTAGGAGAGTTTTAAAGAGAATAAAATAGGAAGAAAAGCTAGTACAACTTGCTGTCATTCTCAACTTTCCAAATAACATGGTTATTGCAAATTTTGAAGAATTTCCGCTCAACCCATTAAAGATGAGACCCCATCTGGATTGAATTTAATAATTAACTCAGTCAACATTCCCATAGGCCACGGTACACTACCCTTTTTAAAATTCTTTTTCACCTACTAAATCTGTATGCTTTACAAGTAAAAGTGACCCGCTACCTCCCCATGCTAGAAAAGGTTAAAAATAACCAGATAACCTTGTTGAGGTTCTGTTACACTGGGACAAAATATTTTATCTATTTCTGATATTAATATACCACTCTGTATTTCACACTGCACAGTTAATAACCATGCCATCATCACGAGAATAATTACCAGTGATTGTTCCCATGCTTTGAAATTCTTTCCTTGTCTATTATTTCACATTTACATGTAGTAATTTATCTGACACTTTTGCCTAAAGCAATGAACAATAAAAGGCTGTGTGAGTGTTTGCCCTGGAGCAATGTGAGGTTAAGAGTCCTGTTTGAATTCTGGATTGACACGGAGATTTTGTTATTCTGTTAAGACAGTGACCTGAGGCTATGAGGTCTTTTGTCCCCTAACAGTCCTATTTGGTATAATAAAGGCATATATCAGAGTGAATAAGGTGTATACATTTTAAATGTATAATTGTATCCCATAGCCAAAGTTGATGGTGGAAAGGGAAAACTCCCTGAGATGGCATGAAGAAGAAAGCTTCTTCTTCCACTCAGACACAAAGGGAAGCATCCTCATCTTGGTATCTATGGCTAGCGCAAGTGTACATAATTTCTTTTCGATAATGGTATGCTATTTTCTTAAAAAGTGCATATGTGTAGCCAGGAGTTTTAGGGCTTATGAGCAACTTATGAATATAATCAGAATAATTTCTGAAATTTATGTTTTAACTGCAGTCCAAAGGCTAACCAAGGAAGAACATCCAAAATGATCTTTATGGTGTCTCTGTTGTACCATTCGCAGTAATCTCATCAATCTTTATGTTGCCTATGTCGATTCATTCTCAGCAGCAACAACTTATTTTCAGGTGATGGGAACTCAGAAGTAGGATGACAAGTAAAATTATGTTAGTGGATGTATTGGAATGAAAGTTGAAGTTTGGAGGCTGATTTGCTTGAGCGGAATGTACATAATAAAAGTTAAGAAGACTGTAAGAATAAAGATTTTCGCATTACTGTCTTAAGTTAGAAATTTACATTTATTGCATCTAGCAGACGCCATTACCGAGAGCAATTTACATTTTTAAATACATTTATACAGCTGAGGGTTAAATCAAATTCAAATTCAAATTCAAATTTATTGTCACATACAAATTATACACAGTACAATATGCAGTGAAATGCTTA
>JAOUQZ010000028.1:8126312-8137132 GCA_028564935.1 Neosilurus hyrtlii
ATATATATATATATATATATATATATATATATATATATATATATATATATATATATATATATATATATAGTGTAGTTACATAGTGATCCTATGTCATTTCCTTCCAAGATTATCACAATAACAAGCCTTGATAAGCAGAATATACAAAAAGTGACCTTGTAACCTCAAAATAAGTTCAGTACCAACCAAGACCTTCCTGAGGTGAGCCCATATACCAGATATGGTGATCATAATCCTTTCCTTTCAAGGTTACCTCACTAAAACGCCTTGGCAAGCTGAGTATAGAAAAAGTGGCCATGTGACCTAGAAACAAGGTCGAGTTAACAAATGTACAATCCCACCCTATTCAAACATGAGGGGACCCATCCACCAAATTTGGTGGTCAGATGTCATTTCCTTAAAACGTTATTACACTAAAAAATTGGACAGAGCTAGTTGGAGTAGAGCTAGCCTACTCCACTTACCTTCAGTGACAGTGGGAGCTAAAAACATGCACACCCTGAGAGAAAAGTTGAGAGAAGGAATGAAACCCATCTGCTTTGTATTTTAATTATCTCTGTGAAGAAGAGAAGTAATAGTTGCAGATAAAACACTGAGTAGTGCTGAGAATCACCAGTTTCCACAATGCATTAGCTATGCACGGCTTTAACGCAGCTGCATTATGGCACTGCAGCACCTGGGCAATACCAGAGGTACAATTAATTTCAATCCACCATGCAAAGTAGACTTCTGTAAGCAGCAACATTTTCATCATTCCTCAGTATTTATTTTTTGAAAATAAAAAGTGTGTTGTTTGCAATGTCCCTTTCAGTTTGCTTCTGTCTCTGTTTTGGTTTAGCACTGGCATTACAAGACATGAGAAGAAATATAAGCAGCAGCTGAGAGAACTGTGAGAAACCATAGGTAGTATGAGTGGTAGTGGAATTCCTGGAGGAAGGAGGATGGGTTTTCCATCTCAGAGGCTTCACAGTTAATCTGTCAAGATTTCACTCAACCTGTCAAGTGTTTCTGCCCCGAACATACAGTAAAATGGATACTTAGCAGTAGTTGTATCTTTGTCATGTGGACCATACTGTTGTTAAAAATGTACACTTGAATTAAACAATATATTTGATTCAATCTTTTTGTAATTTTTTTTAAGTGTAATGACAGAGATATCTTGGTTGTTTATAGGAATCGGAGGTGCTGCATGCCAACAAGCAAGGCAGGTGGTTGCTAAGGGCCCCAGCAGGAGCCCTGGAGAGCTGTCAAACTTTAAAGTACACTAGTGGCAATGTGCAAAGCTTTTTGTTGGTGTTGGATTAATTATAATGGTGATGAACGCTGATTGTACGGACCCCTTGTGAATTCTTGCCTGGGACCCAACAGACTCTAGAATTTCCACTGGTAGAAATAAAATATATGTTACTGTACTTATTATCACTGTGTTTCATTTTTATGTATTCTAATTCATTATTATTATTATTTTTTTTTTATCACAAACTAGCTAAAATACAGATGTACATAAAGATCCCTAATGAGCAATCCAGCAGAGACAGTGGTGAGGGAAAATTTCCTGAGAGAGAGCAAGATGAAGTAACCTTGTGAGGAACCAGACTCAGAAGGGAGCCCATCCTATGGGTGACTCCGGAAAGTGGGATGAGAAATCGTTACTCTTTTACAACTTTCTATTATAAAGTCACACAGAGAAAAGGAAGGACATTATGAACACAGTATGAATAGGACTCCTGGGCTGAGCACAATGCACTCTCTCTATATATATTTTTATTATTAATATATTTTTTTAAGCAGCAGTATTTCTTCTACATGCGAGAAAAAGTTTTGGGTTTGATGATGTCTCCTCCTTCACATTTGAAGATGAGCATCTACTCCAATTAGGAAGCCTTTTAGGAAGCCTGGTGTTCCCCATCCTCGACACATACCCTGCCCACCTCAACTGCATTTTCCTGAGCATGGCAAAGATACTGTACATATTGTTGCTCCTCTGTAAGAACTCTGTGTCAAGAATTTTTAATTCCTAAAATTTGGCAAAGACAAGAGAGGTCTCAACTTTTTAGTTTACAAGCATTTCTCTGGTAGTCCACATTTGGCACCATACAGCAGGGTAGTTAATAACACTGCACAGTAGACGATGAGTTTGATATCAGTTTGAATACTATTTCCCTAACTATCTCCCAAACTTTTGTTTTTAGTCCACCAAAGGCTGCGCTTGTTTTTGCTAGCCGATCACTGACTGACAGACAAGTGAATTCCTTGACTACTTATAGGGTATAGGCTACATTTTGCTTATATTTATGAATATTTCAAGGATACCAAAGTAATTGTCTTAGCGCATGTACATCTAACCAGTTTATGTCTAACAAGCATATGCACCACTAGCACCACATGCTAATACTTTGAATGGAAAGTTAACTGTCTTGATTATTACCAAAAAGAATCTGTAAACATATCTAGAAATATCGAGTAAAGACAAAAATCAAAGTTGGAGAGCAGCCGGTCTTTAAAGTGCAGCTCCATTACAATCCATTAAAAAGTGCTTTTGCCAGATCGAAGTTGGAGATCAATAAGGGGTAGTTAAATGTCTGACACAGCTCACTAATATCTGTAATATAAACTCACAATCTGAAAGCAGGTGTGGAGCAATATTTAGAGAGAGAGAGAGAGAGAGAGAGAGAGAGAGAGAGAGAGAGAGAAGTCAGTGGCATTGTAATGGAGGAGAGCCCTTTCAGACACCACACCCACATACAGTAGGTTCTTCACTAATTGACGGCTTACGCTTAACCAAAGGCATACCCCATCAACACACGTACACACAAACACACACGATTATGCTGCAGCAAGCCTGATTCCTAATTCTTGAATGAATTACCTCTCTGAGTCACAAATTGAGGCAATCCAGTTTAATTAGCATGAATGTAAGCGCCTCTCTTCTCTCTTTCTTTCACTCTATTCATCTTCTTTTCTCCTTTATGTCCCACCACCTTTCTGCTCATTTATATCTTCATTGGAGCTGTGTTGTATATTATTTGTGTGTCAGGATGCGGAGGCCTTAAGCACGCTTGAGTTTGATAAGAGGCTGTTTTCGGTACAGTACATCACTGTTTTAGACTCTTTCTCTATTTAACAGCTGAGTGTTGTGTCAATCTTAATTCAGTTCAATTTAGATTCATTTGTATACTGTTTCGAACAGTGGACGTCATCAGAAGGCAGTGGTGGCTCAGTGGTTAAGGCTCTGGATTGCTGAACTGAATCTCACTGGTTCAAGTCATAGTACCTCCATGGTGGCACTGTGGGCCCCTGAGCAAGGCCCTTAAATCTCAGTTGCTCAGTTGTATAAAAATGATAAATGTAAGTCACTCTGGATAAGAGTGTCTCCAAATGCTGTCAGAAAGTTTCTTGTCCATTATGAGCAAACCAGATGTGAAAGGAAAATCTTCCTCACCCTCAGATGGCCCTTGAGTTGAGAAAAAAAAAAAGAACATGCATCTTGCAGACAGACAGACAGGCAGGTGATTAAATACAATTTTATTAATACATCATTCAGTAATTCAAAATAAAGCAGTATTTTATTCAATATGGCACAGGGCTACAGAGGATAGTGCTGCTGCTTGCAGCGCCAAATTCCTTGATTTGAAACAGAGCTTTGGACCCTAAATTAGGATGATTAAATGGTTAGTCGTGGCACTGTGGTTAAGGCTCTGAGGTACTGATCCAAAGGACGGGGGTTCAAGCCCGAATACCACCAAGCTGCCACTGTTGGCATGGCCAATAACCCTCAATTGTGCAGTTGTATTGAAAAAAAAAAAAGTCACTCTGGGTAAGGGCGTCTTTCAAATGCAATAAATGTAATGACCCTAACTGTTGGCTAAAATCACAGTGACAGAAAGAAAAAAATGTGTGTGTTTTGTAGTTATTCTGATATATCTTCATATTTGCCTAAGATCTATTAAATTAAATGTCTTCCATGTATAGGTTCTAAAGACTCGTTATTTCATGCACTGCACATATTTTAAGTATGTAAAAAGTGAGGTTGAGAGATCCATTTGAAAAGCTCTGATAATGGTCCATTTAGAGTGAGTTAGAAGGCCATTAACTGAGCAATTTAGTCCACCTCTTTACTGCACTGCTCCAGCTAATGACTTGTGTGCAGCCTCACCATTCACATCTGTATGCATCACACATTCACACTTCATTCCATAACGTGTGAAAACAATCCCATTCTTGCCTGTCGCCCAAAATCCTTGTTTTAAAATGACTACCCAGTGTGTTTAACTGGGTGAATACAACAAAGGAGAATTTGAATGCTGCTTTTCACTGTCTGGCAATGGCGAAGGATTGAATGGTGCTGCAGTGAACAACAAATTGTCTCCTGTAACGGCGAATGGGAATGCCTTGTGTACTGCATTTGAGGACAGGCTCGACCACTTCCATCAATGTATGTATTGTCATGTATGGGTTATTGAAAAAAAGTAAATAATAGCAGGTTAGTTATGCACATGGAAGCCTATTTGTAAACACTGCCACAGAGGTTGGTGGCATATAAGGATGAAGGAAACACTAGTAGACATTTGTGGAAATGTTTAAAGACTGCTCAACATGTGGTCATGGTGACACAGACAGTAGGCTTCCTCTCTGCTTTAACATATATTTATGCTTTCTAATTTTAAATTACCCTTAAAACTGATAGCAGGGTTATGCAGTCCTAAGAATGAAAACCACTGGTTCTCAAAAAGTGAAACAGATCCTCAAGGGATTGGGATTTCAAATCCCTATAGGGATGGCAGGGAAACCATTGCCATTATGGGGGTAGTGTGTAGGGTATATAGGAGTGTAGAGCTTAGCATGTCCACCTCACAGCAGGAGGGTCCTGGCTTTGATTCCAGGGCTTGGCAATGGGGTTTCTATGTGGAGTTTGAATACCAGTTTCCTCCCACAATCCAAAGACATGCACACTAGGCTAATTGGCTGTTCCAGATTGACCCTAGATGTTAGTATGAGTGGTTGTGTGTGTTGCCCAGCGATGGTTTAGCGAGCTGTACAAGATGTACTCTGACTTGGCCCAGTGTCAGTGAGATAGGCACCAGCCTCCCCGTAACCCTATTAGATTTAATGAGTGTGAATGAGAATTAATGTAAATGAATGAGTGTTTTAAAATAATGTTTATATTAAAGTGTTATGCCAAAATGGTTTAGGACTACTACCATTACATTACATTATACATTATATAAGACAACAAACTAGACTTCACGTTAAAATAATAGTGAATTTCCTGCTACTTGTATTTCTTAAACATTTGACAACAAGATTTCTTTAATCTACATTATTTGTCACCCAGCTGAGGATGGGTTTCTCTGTTAAGTCCCTGTCATCTCAGGGAGTTTTTCCTTACCACCACTGACACAGGTTTGCTAATGGATGTACGGTATAGGACTTATTGTGAAATGTTTAAATACGTAACCAAATCTGTTTGGTCCGTAAAGCTGCTTTGTGATAATGCCAGTTGAGATACATTACCTGATGGATGGCATGAAGGTCCTAGGTTCGAGTCCTGGGCTCGGCTAGGGTGTGTCTTTGTGGAGTTTGAATGTTCTCCTGGTGCTTGTGTGTGTTCCCTCCAGGTACTCCAGTTTCCCCCCACAGTACAAAGACATGGATGTTAGGCTATTGTGTGTTCCAAATTGCCCCTACGTGCGTGTATGTGTGAGTGTGAATAGATGTGTTTGTATGTCTTGGCCCTGTGATGGACTGGCAAGCTGTTTCGGGTGTACCTCCTCATCCGGATTGATGGAGTGCCTAGCTCAGGTGAAGGCAAGGTACACCCTGAACAGCTCACCAAACCATCACAGGGCAAAGCACAACAACCATTCACACTCACACATCCACACCTAGGGGCAATTTGAAACTACTGAAACTATTATGAAACCAATTAGCCTAATGTTCATGTATTTGGACTGTGAGAGGAAACCAGGGGAACGCTGCGGAAACCCATGTAAACAGCATGCAAATGTGAGGCGGACGTGCCAACCACTACACCGCCATGTATATTTTATGCCTTTGTATATTTTATATTATAATTGTATTTTATAGCTTTCTGCAGTAGGTGTTTGGTCACGTTTTTACTGAGCGTGAGACCAGTGTGAAATGACAGAAAAAAATTATGTTCGATGTACGCCGACTGCAGCTATTTCTTTTGTGCTGTACATACCTTTTTATAAAATTGATGTAATGAGCAATGGCATATTTTATAGCTAGTGCACTCGAAGGAGAAGCACCGCTCCATTATTATTACACAATTTCCTCTGGGATCAATAAAGTATTCTGATTACCATGTACAGTATTTACCTAAAAAAATATACAAATACTGTACCCTATGTTTAATAATATACTGTATGTATGTGTGTATAATATATGTATTATGGAACAAATGTGAATCTGTGCTGTTTTTGTTTGAATGTGATGGTGAGTGGAGGAGCTGTAATGGCTTCCCATTCATTCCCTCTTTCTGCACATCAAAAGCTGAGGACTGCGCTCAGAACAGTTATGAACACTATTTGATCAGTGTAGATGCAGGAGCAGTTTCCTTTACCACAGCCTTAACTATGATTAGAAAAATTGGTTTCCTCCAAAGCATTTAGCTGCTATTTTCCCCTGACAAACTGGCAAAATGGAGACCACTTCCTGAACACTTGGCTATTTGGCTGCTCTCCTTTAGTCAATCAAACATCTTTCTTGCTTTCTTTACACAGCTGTGTGCACACTGAATGCATGCACGGATGCACGTATGCTTACACACATATGCGTATATGTTCTCACACACTCAACTCTCTTAACAGAATTTTTTTTCATGTCTTCAATGTATGGAGTGTAAATTATCAGGATGTACTGGAGCATGAGAATGGCATATCTTTAGGCTTCCTGAAATCACATGTATTAAGAAAATGACAAACATTAGCATTGGTGTGTGTGTGTGTTGTATTGTATTGAAATGTTTAGAACATCAGTGAGGCACTTTAGAAGACTGATGAACCAATATGGCTGATTGATGTTTTAATGTTTTTTTTTTTATTCTAAAATACTTTCTGGTGTGAGTATATATCAGTCAAGTTGCACTGTTTAAGTTATTACAGCATTCTTGCAAACTGTACTGCAGAAAGGTAACTTTCTAATCGAGGTTAGTGTAAGAGTTGCATTTATCCATTTCAAATGACTTTTAATGGTTAAGGAAAAAACATTAGGCCTGTTTTAATCCAGATTTTTTGATGTATGCTTGTTTGTGTTTGTTTTTATTGCAAATTGCATATGCATATTGATATTGAAGGGTGATATGCCACGATTGATGGCACGGTGGCGTAGTTGTTACAGCAAGTAGCTCCTGGGATGGAGTTCTTGGCTCGGTGATGGTGTTTCTGTTTGGAGTTTGCATGTTGTCTCCATGCTTTCCTCCGGGTTGTTTTGTTTTTATATACCAGATATTCAGCTTAAAGGTCTAGTTTCATAAAACCTTTACTTCAAGGCATTAAATTCATTTTTTTTTACAGTTTCACTGATATTTGACAGTATAAAATTTTACTAGTGCCAAAGCCGTTCGTTTTGAATTTACACAATTCTCTTTACATTCGTCTTTAAACATTCTGTTTTCATAGTTCACCTTTTAAATGATCTATGTTTTTGTTCCCTAATTAGACCAGAGAGGGAAAATAATGTTAAAAATCTATGAAAGTCTGTGGATTATTTCCCTTTTCTGAAGTAATGTATCAAGCCCTGTAACTAGTCCCTAGGCTGCCTTTAGCTTAATAATTTACATAAATTGGATATACTGCAACTGAGGATCTACTGCAGAAGCCTGGTTTATATTTAGAAAACTGGAGACACTGAACTATGGCCAGTTTTTTCCCGTATGCTTATGAGCTTTGCCACAGTATTTTTCCAAGTTCTCAGTGCAGTCTGCTATAATACTTGTCATGCTGCCAGCCGATGCCCCACATTGTATACTGTTATGCTATACTGTAAATATTCATTATATTTCTTTATGTTTGCTTGTCAAGAATGTTAGCTAGTTTACAAGCAAACATTCCACAATGCACATCAACAGACAGACAAGTCAACACAAGCTAGTTATAGCTTTAAATAATGTTTCCAAATAGCTAAGCTAATGTTGGTGATATTAAAAGCACCTGTGTTAAAAAAAAAAAAATATATATATATATATATATGTTAGCACCATTAATGAAATGTGTAGGGATGTTACTCTGCCAATTTGGGTATTCTTAATGGTTTTAAAGGAAATATTAAGGAGTACATCAAGAGTAACATTCACTATAAGTATTAGGTACATGTTCTTTCAGGCAACTCAGCTACTCCCTGGATAGTTATCCAATATATATTATAATGCAGTTAGGGCTCCTCTGAGACTCCCCACACCCATTTGTTTTGATGAATGGTGTGGTACAAACATGTCTTATCTCACAAACATCATTAATATGATTTACATGCAGCATAATACCTACATCGATTTGGCCAGATTGTCGACACATTCCCTATGGCCAATCGGAAGCAGACTCCAAAATTAAAAAACGTAATAAATTAGGCTTTTATACCCAAAAGATAAATAGATAAAAACAAAGTACAGAGGACCTCCTTAGAGACAATGACAAGGAAGAATACCAAACTACACACTGACACACACACATACACACACACACACAACAGAGAAAGTGTGCGGAATGAAATGAACACATCACACACATCTGTGTGGAAATGAAATGAAATGAAATGTCGACATGTACTAAGCCTGAGGCGCATAATTGTTTTAGCATATAATACATGAGAACATAGGCATAAAGCACATTAAAACAATTTTTAATGTGTATTTAAAATGGAATATTTTCCAGGTTTATTTCTTACATTTTATAAGTCATGGTGGATGCAGGTGAGCTTTGAGTGCACAAGCGAGCTGGACAAAGAAATGTGTAACGGCTCCTCTTTAACTTTTTTGATAGTTTAGGTATATACAACTCAGAAACATAAAGGAAAGCAAACTACGAGATTTTTATCGTTTATATTTATATGTTTTAAGCATGACAGAAGCAGGTAATATGAGCTCTGTGCTCTGAGCTGAGCTAAGTGCTGTCTAGCCAACGATTATTTAACCTGCTCATTCAGAGTTTAGTACATACTATGTGGAAAGTTAACAACACTCTGTAAAAGTGTTTTAGTATATACTATGCAGAAACACATGAAAAACAAACCATAACTGCAAGCAGTTATCAACAAAGTCCAAGCCCATCTGTGGAAGTCTCTCCCGATGGCCCAAGGGTGCACATGTGCTATTTTTTAATCTCCTGCCACGTAGTGGGGAAGGCTATTGGAATGGGTGGCGTCCATCTGTCCGTCTGTCACACTTTGTTTTCCGGACAATAATTTAGGACTGCTTGCTTGGATTTTAATAATATTTGATATGCGGGTTTGTCTTACAGGTACCTCACCGGGCAGATCATAATCTGCACATAATTAATGATCTAGCTGGACTTAATTTATTTAACACAACAGTTTGGTTTCCAGATGATAACTTGAGAAAGCTTGCTCGGATTTTGATCAAATTTGATATGCGGGTTTGTCTTACAAGTAACTCACCTGGGATTGGTGTACACCTAAATCTGTGCATAAATAATGAGCCAGCTGGACTTAATTTATTTAACACAACAGTTTTGTCCTTGCCTGGGATTGGTGTATATCCGGGTATAATTAATGAGCCAGCTGGACATTTTTAGATATTTAATACAACAGTTTTGATTTTGGTTTAAGGAAGATAGCAAGTTTAAAATACACATTCCTGGGTGGCCGGGAGCTTTGGACCCCTGCAGTCTATTTTTGTGTTTGAGGTCTAAGCATTGTCTGTCTACAGTTTAAATATGAGTCTAGCTGGTGAATTCTTAAATGTAATCTTGTATGTAATGTAACTGTTAGTGTAATAGGCCATACCTACTTTAAGTAATCACAACACAATAGGGGTGGCCACAAGAGTGGCGCTAGATTGTACCTGCCAAGTTTCTTACACATTGGATGAACCACTCATGACATATAAACTTGATATTTTTGTAGCACACTCTAGTGGCCAATGGACAATACAGTGCCCTCCAGAATTATTGGCACCATCAGTGTATATGACCAAAGCAGTCTATGAAAAAATGTATTTGCTGTTTATGCTCTTGGTCTTTCACCCAAAATATTCACACAAATTTTACCTTTTCATTGAAGTAAAATTATTGAAAGGAAAAAAAATGTTGACATTAAATAAATATTTTTCTCCAAAACATGCGTGCCACAATTATTGGCACCCCTAGAAAATCGTATAATTAAAATCTAACTGAAGTATCAAGACTTCTTCAGTCAAGATATCCAGTCATGTTTTACATTTTTAAGTTCACCTGTTTGATTAGGAGCTTTTTAGGGTTATATGGTCAGATGAGAGCAAAATAGAGCTTTTTGGCAACAAACATCAAAGGTGGGTTTGGCGAGGACAGAAAGAGAGCCATACAGAAATGCACCTCATACCCACTGTGAAGTATAGGGGCGGATCTTTGATGTTGTGATGCTGTTTTTCTTCTGAAGGCCCTGGACATCTTGTTAGGATACATGGTATCATGGACTCCATCAAATACCACCAGGTATTAAATGAGCCTCTGCCAGGAAGCTTAAAATGGGCCGTGGTTGGACCTTTCAGCAGGACAATGATCTGAAGCGCACCTCAAAATCTACACAAAAATGGTTCACAGCATAAAGGCTTTGCCATTGCCATCACAGTCCCCCGACCTAAACCC
>JAOUQZ010000028.1:8137232-8155630 GCA_028564935.1 Neosilurus hyrtlii
CACCAACCTCATCACGCATTATAAGAGAAGACTCAGAGATTCTATCTTGGCAAAGGGAGGCTGCACAAAATATCAAATGATGGGTGCCAGTACTTGTTGCACACATATTTTTGATAAAAATATTTGTTTCATGATAAGAATTTAATGTTTCTTTCAATTATGTTACTTCAATTAAAGGTTTGATTTTTGTGAATATTTTGAATGAAAGACCATGAGGATAAAAATTAAAGAGATTTTTTATGTCCTGTTTTGCTCAAATTCACCAAGGGTGCCAATAATTCTGGAGGGCACTGTACATGTAATCCATAGCATCAGATTCTCACAAATTCTCAATTTGTGGATATAAAGTTTTTGAATGTTTGACATGCGGCTTGAGAATTATAACCCATAATGGTATTTTTATGGTTTATTTTACCATTTTACTGCTTAACAATGATGAGTAGCCATGACACACTGTCCATAGTTTTGATTTAAGCACTAACCACTTGAAATAATGTTGTTTTTTTGTTTTTAAGTCCAGAGATAGTGGACCAATAAGATTACACCATTGCTGTTTAGTATATATTAATTATCCATACATTATTCTATTTTAAAACATAAAGCTCTGACAACATAGTATTATTTTAAGGAAGTGTTGGCATGTGAAGCAAATTGGTATCTAATATCAATTTCACTGTGTATTTGTATCCAGGCCCGATCCTAATATGGTGATTTTTAGCAATAAATTTTAAGTTTGTGAAACTCCTAGACTGAGACTTCATTAGCATAAACCAGGATTTATGCTTTACCATATTGATTGAGTGATTTAAGTAAGTAAATGACCTTGTGTTTCCGATTATATTTAGTATTCAAGGCTTCTATTGCGTGTTATTATTGATTCATTTTGAGTATGATTATCATGTTGGGAAAATGCAATGGAAATGACTTTCCTTTTTGCATGCAATGTTTGCAAGTGGTCATCCTGAAAGTCCTTTAGGATTAAAACCCTGGCCTTGCAAGCACTCATTTTTTTATTGGAAATCTTTGATTTGAACACAAGGACATGAAATTCATTTCCAGTCTGTAGGATTAATACGTCCCCAGAACTTGTAACTTTTTGAATATCATTTCCGAAGCATGTCTAAATCAATACCATATAGTCTTTAATTTAGAACATCTTAAAGGCTTTACTTTCAATCTTGTTGAAGCACCTCCTATCATCTTATGACCGTTATATTCTATCAGTTCGCCAGTGGGAGTGCCTCAAGTTGATTCGCTATGTTTGCATGATATTTGTTGTTCAATAGGTTAGAGTGGGCAGGTCACAGCTTCCTGTGGTGGCGTCTGTGCATTTTTAAAGAGGCACCCTGATTTACCAGCAAGACTTCCTCTTCTCATGTTGAGAAACTCACACAACCAGCCAGTGTGACCTTTACCTGCAATAAACACAATTAAATATGAATAAGAGAAATAATTGAAAGTAACCTGTACTTTCCTGAGAAGATCAGAAATTAACTAACAAATTCCATTAAATACCAGGGTACTGACATTTTGTTTTGCCTTTCAATAAAGATCACCATTCTCATATACTAGAGTGTGTTTAATCTACCTTAAAAATGCTATGACTTTAATATAATGACATATTGGTTTTGCCCATGGCATTTATTATAGAAAATCAAAAATGCAGCAGGAAGTCAAGAACAGCAAATGAACTATGCAACAGCATAACTAAAAACACCACTAGAAGTACAAACCAGAAATGGCCCTTATTAAATATCTCATGCCCACTGATGATTGGCTACACAGCACACGTCAGTCTGAGCGATGGTGGAATATGGACAGCTGGAAGATATTTGCAGAGCTAGTAGATATTCTACTATTTACTTTTTTTTTTTTTATTTAAATTATATTGTACATACTTATATATTATATCAAGGACATTTCTTCTTCTTCTTCTTCTTCTTTTTCTTCTTCTTCTTCTTTTTATCCCATTTTGATGGCTAGGGAAGGACATCCGGGTCACCTTATATTTGTACCCCTGTTTGTCTTGAAGTCATGGACTACAGCTTGAAAGCTCCTAAACACTCCAGTCAATTAAAAAGATGTACAACTTTAAATGAGAAACATGCTTCAGTTAGTATGGTCACTTTAATTTCCAGGGGTGCCAATAATTGTGCACATGAATTTTTGGTGAAAGTGATTATTTCTTGCCCTTTGATGGTCTGGCGAGCTGTTTAGGGTTCGGCTAAGATAGACATCAGCCTCACCGTGACCCTAGTTGGATTAATAAGGTTTGGCAAATGGGTGAATGAATTAAGTGAAATTAATTGTTTTTCTGAGTGCATTTATTTAAATTTATTCATTCATCTTCATTTATTTTCTAAGCCACTTAATCCTAATTAGGGTCACAAGGAGGCTGGCGCCCATCTCAGCCGACTCTGGGCGAGGGTGGGGTACACGCTAGACAGCGAGCCCGGCAACCAGTTATTCAAAGTAAAGGTTGGATTTTTCGTATCTTTTTCAGTCTGAGATAAAGTTACTAAACCTTTTTATTAATCTGTGCAAGGGGTGCCAATGATCATGGAATTCAGATGAAATATTGTGTGTTGCTGGTGGGACAGGGTTATTTAGAAATGATCGACTGGATTGAATCCATTTCTTATACACATGTGTACTTTGGGTTCATCTCTGAGCATACTCTCTAATTTCCCTCAGTCTCTGGCTGCACTATACAACAGCTGGAACTGTCAGGTTAGGGTGAATAATGTGGTCTGTCAAGCAGACATTAGTTCACCTCTCTTCTTGTTTCCAATTGTTTCAAATACAATTAGCCACACATCTCTTGTTACTTGGTGTGTACCTTGCGTAGCAGGAAAGCACATGCATGCAAGCAGTTGCGTCAGACATTTTTGCCAGATGTAGGATTCACTGCAAAGGATTAGCTCATGTGCTTCATGTTTCTTGATTTTTGAGTTTTAGAGTAGTACAATAAGGTGGTGTGTGAAACATTTCTTTTCCTGTGTCTTTCAGCGTAAGAAATGTGGTCTTTAAGTGGGATTTTGCAATACCAGTTTTACACTAAAAAATATACTGCCAATTTTAAACCAGATGTGTATGCTCAATTAATATTTCCGCATTTTTGTGCATACAGTTTATTAAAAAAATTGTGACAACTGGTATATCCTCATGTACACTATGGTCATTCTATAAAGTGGTGCTAAAAAATGTACGTAAGGCTTATGTCAAACTCGTGGGGTGACATCAGTGGATAACACTCAACATGTAATATGTTAGTTCTTTTATACTGATAAATTCAGAATCAGAATACTTTATTGATCCCGGAGGAAACTCTGTAAATGAATACATGCACTAATTCTTATAGTCCATCAGGACATCATATCTTCTCTCAACTACATTGTGTGTATTTCGAAGTAAAAGCCTAATAAATAGGCAATTGGGTATTACTGCTCTGCCCAACCTCTTCCTGTTTGCAGATGTTGATTAAGTTCAATATTTATCAGGTGGTAAGGAACAGACGCATTGTCGAGAAGTGGCAAGACTCACATTATTATGGTTTGGGTCTTAGGAGGTTACATGAACAGCCATTATAATGGTTATAGTTAAGTATTAACATCTTAATCAGTCATTTTCTCATGACTTGAAAGTAATAATAAATATTTAATTAAATTTACATTACTAAAATCAATAATTATCTTTATGTACACAGTTTAGGTTCTTACTGACTCACCTACTCATTTGCAAAACCACTTAATCCTGCTATAAGGGTCATGGGGAGGCTGGTGACCATCTCAGCCAACACTGGGCAAAAAAAGCAAGGTACAGCTTGAACAGCTTGTCAGACCATCACAGGGCCAACACACACACACACACACACACACACACACACACACACACACACACACACACACACAACCATTCATATTCACATCCACACCTGCGGGCAATTACAGACAGTTAACCTAATGTGCATGTCTTGGGACTGTGGGAGGAAACCGGAGTACTCTGAGGAAACCCACATATTCACAGGGGGAACATGCACACTTGACACGGAACTTGACTTGGTGAATGATTCTTACTGTTAAGTAATGACTGTATTAATATATCACTTTTTTATATGATCATTACAGAAAATTCTTATTTGTCCAATGTTTTCATGACTTTGCATTTACAATTATTGCTATGAGAGACATTTCAATATGCTGTATCTGTATTTTTCATAGACAGTTGCAAGTTATTAGTTATATTAATCAAGTATTACTGTAATGAAGTTTAAGACATCTTGCATGAAGTAATCCAGTTGTCAAATTAACTTTTAGATATGTATTTATCAGACCAAAGATCTTAATAATCTGTAACTGAACTTCTAGTGGTCCATTTCTAGTTTTAAAACTATTCTGAGTAACATTTACAAGGTTCATTTAAAAACATCATATGTTGAAAGTACTAGCAAGCTGCTCAGGGTGTATCCTGCCTTCTCCCACTGTCAGCTGAGATAGGCTCCAGCCTCCCTGTGACCCTAGTAGGATTAAGTGTCTCAGCTAATAAATGATCATGTTGAATGTTGTCATAATCAATACTTATCGTTCAGGTGTGTTTGCACGTTTGGTCTTCAAGAATGTGCTGATTGTCAAATCAAGATAATAATGCTAACAATATTGAACAGTTACACTATTAAACCCCAGTCACCTCACCTCAAGCATTGTTTTATTAAACATCCATGTACTGCTTATGTAGTGTAATGTAGTGTAATGTAGTGTATGTAGTGTACCCTTTGAATAGTGTTAAAAATGATCACGTTATTATTAAGATTAATCACCAAATCCCACAAGTGAACATTAAAGCATTGAACTATTTTTAGTCTCTACTAAGCACAAAACATTCCACTATCTCTAATATATAGATTTAGGTACTGCCTAAAGGCGGAGCTCCAGATAGATATCTCTGTTGGTAGGTGTCCATGACTGGTGTTATAAGAGGAGCGCAGCTGAATTCAGCTCTGAAGGAAATAAATAAATAAGTCTCCCCTGTGTTTCCCGATTACTGGCTGGAGCAAAAGCAAGAAAGTTTAACATTGAGTTTTCTTTTTACCACCTTTCACTAGCTCATTTCCACTTTCATCTGTATCAACCATCTTGTCTAGTTTAATTATCTGTTTAACGAGTTCATGTTCTGAGCTCCTATTAATGTTTAGTGTTGTTTTGCTTGGCAAAAGTTTGTCTGCATACCTGAATTAGACTGGGTGTTTTTTTATTCTGTGTGAGTCTGAGCAATGGGGTATGAGCCGCTATTTTTTGCATTTTAGTTTCATTATTTATAATAAATCTGTTTTTATTATTTGTGACACAACAGCCTTATTGGGTTTGCTGTGGTGATCATGTTCTATGCCTTTTGGGATTTGCTCTGAGAAAACTGTTCCCTTTCAGAACAGTTTTATCACTTGCAACTTGCTATTTTTGTCCTGCATTGAAATTTTCACTCCAGTATAGCTAATCTAAGACTCTTTTGCCTACTCATCTATCTTCTCTCATATGAAATAACCTCTGTAGTAGAGCAGTGAATTGTGACCTCCAGACTTCTAGGCTCTAATGTGATTTCAGTGTCTTATTA
Source organism: Neosilurus hyrtlii (assembly GCA_028564935.1). Lineage (NCBI taxonomy): Eukaryota > Metazoa > Chordata > Actinopteri > Siluriformes > Plotosidae > Neosilurus > Neosilurus hyrtlii. Next base: position 8,142,840 of record JAOUQZ010000028.1, read on the forward strand.
GTGGGACAACTTTGACCTGCACCAGATCATGAGACCATGTCTGTCTCAGAAGGAGGTTGATGGGATTTTAAATATTTAACACCTCTCTGTGAACTCAGAGAATGTCTACCCCCTCAGGTCTGGGTAAATTAAAAAGGCTGAAGCCAGTGACAAGTTCCAGACCATTGCTGCTTTGATACTCATGTCAGAATGAAGTCGGGTGTCTGCTATTCAGACTGACTGCCTGCCAGATTTGGAGATTTTATCTTGAAAGCCTTTGCTGAAAAATTAAACATGCTTTGATTGAGATTTATCAGAGACAGGGTGATAGCTATAGTTCATTTCTCATTCTACTTGCCTGCGGGTATGTTTCATGATCAGCGCATAAGGAATAAAGCTATTGTTGATTGGCTTGTTTTGTGGATAATTATGTTATTTAGATATACCTTCAGAACCTGACAAACTCTCTATAGAGTTGAGAGATGTTAGCATAACAGGGTTAATGATATACAGTGTCTGCAATGCAGGTATCTTATTATTTTTATTTATTTTATAAAAAGTTTATTTGAAAGTCCGATTTCATTCAGTTCTACATAAGGATGTCCGCCTACCTCTATATTTGTGGTGTAATCTCCTTAAACAATATTACTAGAGAAGTATAAAGAATGATAAGCTTGGAATGGGAAATGAGTTCTCACTTTGATTATCTGCATCAGCTGTATTAGTGCTGGTCTTATCACATAAGCTATAAACCCACTTTTTGCAGAATTTACACACAGGCCTGTTCACTGTACTGATCACGGTTTGCACTAACAACTGTGAAGATATAACTGCTGATTCATTGAGCCCATTCTGTTCTGTCAGCCAAATTTTTGTTGCAAATGTATTTTTAATAGGTAATTTAAACATTTTGCATCATGCACAGTTTGACAGCTGGTACCTGATTGCAAACTGAAATTATATGGCATAATTATGTCCATTTCTCTAGGGTGCATCTTAGCCAAAAACTTGTTCAAATAGTGGGTTAACTGGCTGCTTATTCAGCATGATCTTTGCAGAAAGTGAAGGCAATGTTAGATTGTAACTTAAATCAAGGGCTCATTAGTGGTGTAACAGAATATAGTTCACCATAACATCTGGATATTCCAAGTTGAAATCCCAGTAATGGCACATCCACTCGTGACCAGGAGCCCAAGAGAGCAAAACTGGCCATGGGAAGGAAGGGGGCAAGCTCTCTCTCTCATCTATCAATCAGAAAGACTAGCCAATACATGCCATCTGTGAGCTCTTGTATGGATAGCTTAATCCTCCAAGGGTGTTACGCCACCCCCTGACAGAGCATGAGCAGCAGTTCAAAAAAATGACTTTGGCTGGTTTTCTGTGCCTCAGAAGAAGTGATAGCCTTTGACCTTCATGGTTGGTAGCTGATGTTTGATAGGGGACAGTTGCCTGGTGGGAAGGAGCTGGCGAAGAATAAATTATGGGGAGATGGGGGGGGGGGGGGGGGGTCTAAAAGTAAGCTAGTTAAGAACAATTTGTATTATAATAACGCTGTTTTGGTATAATAAATTTCTATTTCCCTAAAGTCAAATGTCAAACTATAGCATTGGCAGGAAAAAACCCTATTATGGCTGTTTTTCAGAATTCAGTCAGAGCAATATCTGATATATTTTCCCAGTTTGCTGCACAATAGCAGACAGTTATCTTGAAGCTTTACTGAACACCTGCAAAATCATCCACCCCTGGAAATCAACAGCAATCATCCACTGCATCTTAAAGAGCTATTTATGAGCATATTTATTGTTGTGCAGATTTATGAGTAAAACGTCCTTTAGGTCTAGACTGTCTAAAACAAGCAGTCTGTTGGAGTCAGCTGTGTGCTGTGATGGAAGCCTGATGGCATGTCTCACATTGAGAGTCCTTGGCGCCAGTGCACCACAGATGAGCACTGATACCCTGAGATAGGATGGAGGGCCCTATTGGCAGCTTGGTCACGTCAGTGGAGAACCAGGCTAACGTGCTGTAATCACAGTCGAACAATGAATCCCACAGATGAAGGAGTGCAGGTGTCTACCTCAGATGGGCTGGGTGTTATGATTGGAGATGTATTATCCTTGGTGGGGGGACTTTTACCCCCCCCCCCCCCCCCCACTTTGGAACACACATGGTTAACATAACCACTTCATTCCCAGTGCTTTAAGCTGTTGATGGAAAAATGGCATTCACCTTATTTTTGTCATTTAATCACTATTTTTAATGTAGAGCATGTGAAAATATCTCAGAATTGAAGACATACTATATAAAATTAAATGGGTCTACACTTCCACAAAATTCCAAAGTGAGGTAAATAAATGGAGGAAAAGTACTTCATGATTCAGAAGCAGTAATGTGTTTTGCTGGCAAGTCAACATCTGCACTCTGTTTAAAAAAATCTCTGATGTTGCATGCATGCAGTCACCCATTTCCATTGCTTCTGCCACAGGCTTTTCATGTGAAGCAGCATCTCAGAAACGTTCTTTCTTCCTCATCTAATGAAAAGCAGACTATTTCGAGAGTTTGTCTGGGCTTTGGAGAGAGAACATTGGTTTCTCAGGTTGACAGGCGGAGCCATTTCCCTGGTGAGGAGATATTTCTAGGAGTTCAGTTTTGGAGTGGCGTCTTCAGATGGCAGACACATTCTGTGCTCAAAAGAGACTACAGCAACTGGGTCAGAAGCCAAACTAATGTTGAGTTTTTTACTGACATGCTTTTAAACAAAGGTATAGAGGTGTTCTCTGCCCACTCCATATTTTTTAACATAACAAATGCCTTTCTGCATGACTGTCCATGACTAAGGGGATTGTAGCATCTGTGACATTTCTACATTTAGAAAATTCTTTTTAATAAATAAAATTTTAACAAAAAGTAAAAAAATATCATAATGCTTATAAATGGAAGGCTGGCGCGGCCATTGCACCATATGTTCATTGTATTCCTGACTTCATTCATGTAATATACAATAGCATAAATGATATATAAAATAGTATATATAATTATTCAATAGTATACAATAGAGAGAGCGAGAGAGAGAGAGAGAGAGAGAGAGAGAGATCAGAAGTAAATACTTTTACCATCCTTTTTGAAGGATTTATACATAGATACATAGGTATACATATACATTCTAGCCAAGTTAAAAGAGGTACCTCACGGCAATACTCCGACTCACTCGGAGTTTCTCTGCAACATCAGCTGCTTTACAACATGGATTATATTCAACAGTCCGAAGTCACCTGTCAGAGGGTCCAGGTTGACCTGAGTAGGATGCTGTTGATTCCTTTGCTGGTGAATTGTACAATTACTCTGTTGACTGTGTCAAGAGAAATCCCAAGGTTTCGTGCAATCTGATGCTGCCTATGTCCACCCTGACTGACCCACAATATGCCCTCTTTGAAAATTAGACAAGCTCCTGGTGTTCGAGGCATAGCTAGCTGCTATAAATAATTATATATACACTAATCTAAAATTATATATATATATCATTACAACAGAGAGTAATAAAAAGGACCTGTGGCTGCAGTGATGCATTTAATTTGTCGAACTTCCAAGATCAACGATGCCACATCTGAAAATTGAAGTAATTGAAAATACTTTAATTATGTCTTACTTCAATTAAATGAAATTAATAAAATTAATTAATGTCTTATTGTAATTATTTTACTGTGTTTATGTTATTTGTCCTTGCTAAATGTCTGGTTAATATTAAGTTGATTAGCTATTTATGCCATATAGCTATTTATTTATGTATATTTACATCTCTTATGTTAAAGTTTACCCACCTCTCTCTAATGCCAACACTAAGTATTTTTAGGACCTAAAATGAATGTGTTTATTCTGACCATACCAATTTGTCATTTGTGTTTAGCTGCTGTTGTCTTCTCATTTTGCTTTTTCACCAATGGCCTACCTTCTGCCTGTTTTTTGACCAAGCTTCTGCCACATGTCTTGTACCTGTTTGCCCATTAACTCAGTAAATATTTGAATCTGCACTCACATCTGTGCCATCTCTTGTGTGTGACAGCCAAAAACATTGATACCCATCCCACCATCCATCCAAACTGTTTTCTTAGAGTATGCATTATTAACTGTGAGGTTTTCATGGCAGTTATTCTTTATTTAATTAATTACAAAGGATGACCCTCCTTGGAAGTTTTATTCGGATTGGCCTGAATCAGTTTTCCAGTTTTTCTTATTCTGACTGAAGCACACACCTTCCAAAGGCACACCTTACAAAATACCCCAGACATACTAACAGACAAAAGAGAAATAGTGAACACAAACCCCTTCAGATTTCCTTTATAAGGACTTCTGCAGTATAACTACTATTCTCCAGCCTAGTACTTTTCCCTTCTGGGATACAAGACTATATATAGATATTTCGGCACTTGATTGTCCTGAAGGAAATAGGGTTCTAAGCTACCAGAGCTATTTTGCAGGATTGGAACTTGATAACCTCATCCTGTATACTGATAGCCCCAGGAGACATTCAAGCCAACAAAATCTTTACCAAACCCTTGTATCACTCATCATGGAGAAAATGGCATTCACTGATATGCCCCATTAGCAAGACATTATTGTGGTGTTTACTGAATCAGGATGCATATGGACTCACACACAGATTTCATGAACACCAACAGGTAAACTGTTAATGAATTGTTTTATTCATACGTCATTTTGCACTGATTGTGCATTTACTCCTTGCCCTTTTGGTATTAGCAAGATTAACTTTGTCTGGAAACAGAACTACATCATTATCCTAATTGGTACCTAAGTATAAAAAACTGAGTTCAGTGAGTGAGAATTCCATAAAAGGCCACAGAGACACAACAGTGTGATTGCTTTCTCTGATGTGAATATGCATGTGTTATTCCCTATGCATCGAGAAAAGCTTTGATTAAAAAATGAAAAAAAAAAATAAAAATTAATAATTAGCATTTAACACTCAGCAAAGTGTTGCCTGGCATTTGATTAAGGCCAGTCCCAATAGTGTTGTACATTATTTCTGGAAAATGGTCTTGCGTTAAGTTAAAATCATAATATTCTGGAAAACCAAATGCGTAACACATATTTTCACCTGTTACGACATGTTCTTACATTTTTGTTTTGAAAAAAAAATATATCATCCTTATGATACTTTCCTTTGGGAGCTCCCTGGATACCTAAAAATTAAAAACAGATTGGAGAGCAGAAACGAATACGTAGAGGTTAAAAAAAAACAAACCAGGAGAAAGAGGCCGCAAATCAAGAAGGCAGTAACATGGAAGGGGTCTGAGTGGGTGGGTGGGGGTTTGATCAGTGATGGGTCAGGATTCAACACAAAGTCGATAGCACTGCAAAGTGCAATCACAATATGTCTGCAGATTCAGATCAGTGTAATCAATGCCACAGCCAGCAGGTCACAGCGGCCAGATGAAATTGAAATGGTTTATTCGGGGAGAATCCTTGAAGACTTACACGCCCCCAGCCCACCATCTGCATCATATCCACTGTCCTAGAAGTGTAACACATGGTCTCTCTCTTAAATCCAGTCCATGCTTAAACATTTCAGAAGATTCTAATGGCTATCTAAGAATAGACATGATTCTATTTTATTCAGTGATTCAGTGAAGTCCTCTGTCAATATGGGTTTGTTTTGTTTAACCACTTGTGAAGTGTTGAAGTATTTGAAAATGTTAGTATTTTAGGTTTACATTTGGTGAAAGGGAGTCACTGCAATGCTTCCCCTCATTGTGTAATTGAAACTTGTCCCTCTGCATCACGAGTAGCATACTATCACTATCCAGCGTGTTTCTAACCTCTCTGACAGGCTGACACAGCGAGGGAAATACAACACACACTTGTAAACGCATAACATAAGTCATAGTTTCCTTCCTGGTAAATAGCTTTTAGTATCATTTGTCTACCAGGACCAATAATGTTTTATAATATTTAGGCACTGCATAAAAGTGAAGTTCTGAAAATGTTTGCTTTCAGTAAAGAAACAAAAAATATAAGTCACTGTCCTTTCCTTCTCCTCAAGAAGGAAAAACATCGACTTAACAAAAAAAAAAGTATGTGAAGTGCAAATGCAGCCTCCCTGGTGTGGTGTTTTGGGCATGTCCAACCGGGAAGAGACCCCGGGGCCGACCCAGAACACGCTGGAGGGATACGTCGCTCAGCTGGTCTGAGAACGCCTTGGCGTCCCCCCGGAAGAGCTGGAGGAAGTGGCTGGGGAGAGGGACGGCTGCCCCCGCGACCCGACCCCTGAAAAAGCAGAAGAAGATGAATGAATGAATGAATGCAAATGCAGCCAGCGCCAATGGCAGCAGCGCACACGTGTTGGGTTGCATGTGTGGGCACGTGAGCGCGGAATTGAGCTCAACAACAAAATTGAGCTCATGGCTTTACCACATTTGACTAAAGAAAATTCTAAAAACTTGCTTCCAACAACTTATAAAATTAGTCACTGTGGGATAGTGGTTGGCACGTCCACCACACAGCAAGAAGGTTGCGAGTTCAAGTCTTAAATGCGTTTTTGTGTAAAGTTTGCATGTTCTCCCTGTGCTTGTGTGGGTTTCCTCTGGGTACTCTGGTTTCCTCCTGTACTCCAAAGGCATGCACATTAGGCTAATTGGCTGTTCCGAACTGATCTCGTGTGTGTGTGTATGTGTATGTGTGTGTGTGTGTGAGTATGAATAGTTGTTTGCGTGTGTTGGCCCTGCGCCGGTCTTAGGTGCTGTTTAGGGTGTACCTTGCCTTCACCCAGTGTTGGCTGAGCTAGGCTACATCCTCCCTATGACCTTAGTAGGATTAAGTGGTTCAAGAAATTAATAAATGATTGAAATTTGAAATTAGGTATGCTGCTAGTATAGGGATGATGAAATTTAACTGTATATTTTCTGATCTGATTGATCAAAATTTTATGCTGTGAATGTGTGTGGCTTTAACTGACATAACACAGAACCTGCATGCTATCAAAGGACACAAGTTATCTTATTGGATGTTGCCATTGTACCTGGGATTGCATAACTTAACAACAAGTTTCCAGAGGCACAGTGTGCCAGTGATGGATGAGTATTATTGAAAGGAATACGTAGAATGAGATTTTTAAAATAATTATTTCATTTCAAGTAAACACTTTGTTCTATTTAGGGTTACTAGGGTTTTTGGGTCAATTCTTGGAACACTGTGTGCAGGGCAGGATTATACTGTGTTCGGGATGCCAGTCCATCCCAAGTCACGATGCACGCACAGAGATGCATATCTTGGGGCAGCCAATCTACCTTTCTCCTTCTCTTTTAAAGTACACCCACATGTACATAAGAACATGAGTAACAAGAGTTGCATCTCTCCAAGAAAATGCGGAGTGTTATTGGTCCTGTACAAAGAAAGACAAGTGTGGGTGAAGACCGTGGGCTTGGGGTATTTGGTGATGAGAGCTGATGTAGTATACCAAGTATTATGTGTGTTTGATGAAAAAAAAAAAAAGTCTGATTAAAAAGCTTTAAAAAATGCATTGAAATGAATGGTGGGAAAGGAGGGAAAAAAGATGAGTGCAGGCCAAGAAGGTGGTCATGAGGTGTTTGGTCGTGAGGGATCATAAATTATAATATCAAGCTTGGTAGATACCAGATTAAAAAAATGTAGCTGGCTTAATAGAAAGAATTAGAAAAACGAATGAATGAATGGGGCAGAAGACAAATGAGGGTCAATACAGTTGCAGATGCATTTTAAGTGCCTAGGTAGCATAAGAGCTGTGCTGAATGTCACATTTAACTAAGCCCAGGTTGGTTTGAGTCCAAAATCCAATGTATTTCTATAGGGCCAAAATGAATGGATTCCTAAAAATAAACAATGGGAAGAAAGTGTGAAAAAGACAAGTGTGAATGATGAGTCCAGATATGTGAAGGGTACAATGGTGTGACACATCATATCAAATTTAGTAACCTTGGGACAAACAGCGGCTGATATGAAAAACCTAATGTTAGATTATTGGGGAAGAAAGACAAGAAAACGGACAGAGTGCAAGCATAAGTGCACCTATTAAATGCTGCATGCAAGCACACTTCCCCTGTATGAGATGAACAGTTGGAATAAGGTTTTAGAACAGAATCTATTGGAGGAATAAGATCCAGAAAAAGTGGGTGGAATAAAGAATATTGAAGAAGATAAAAATAATACTTGAGAAGGAGTTCACAACAATCACATTAACTATAAACATTTTTCCTCCCACTGCATCACTGTACCTACTGCATCACTATACCCACATAGCATCATTGTGCCCCCACTGCAACACTGTACCTCCACTGCATCACTATACCCCGCACAGCATCATTGAACCCCACTGCATCACTGCTACCCACTGCATCACTGTTCCACCCACAGAATTACTGTACCACCCACTGTATTGCTGTACCACCCAAAACGTTACTGTGCCACCATTGCATCACTGTACCACCCACTGCATCACTGCACCACCTTCACTTTCATATTAATTTGCTTTAATCTATGATGATAACCACTGCAATTTATTCATACTGATCAGAACTGCTTGTAGAGTCACATTTCATACCATAATAAAATTGTGCTGCTACAACTGAAAAAAATAATGGAAATCAGACTGGTTTGTTTCATTAAAGTGTCTCAAGTACTTTTTAGTAGGTGAGTCATATCTTTGGAAATTAATTTAGCTAAGAGAAAAATGAGAGCTGATACTAATTACCAGTAGTGGAATCACCTAAAACTCAAAGCTGCTGTTTATTTTCTACTATCTGTAGTGCTTGTGGGAGTCGCCCGAGGTATGGATTGGATTGATGTCCATGCGCATATGTGATGCTGATGCGTGTCATATCACATTTGATCTGTATTCCAGGTCATGCACATACACACATGCAGAACAAATCCCTCCATGATTCTCACTGTCTCCTATTTTAATAGAAAATGTTTTGCTAGCAAATCTGTGGAATCTTTCTCTCCAGTTTAATGTCATCCATGCCTTTATTGTCTGGATGTAATGATTGATAGACAAATTTTGGTCTCATCCATGACAGTCTTCAGGAGACCATGGTTTCAAACCACTTTCAGCAAGGTGATTGTATTGATTAGCTTGGACTGTGTAATGAACGCCTACCTCCCTAACTCCCACAGAACTTTTTATTTGGCTATTCATCTCCAGTTTCTTTTCTTTAATACCTACACACCACACCACCTTCCAGCTCTGAGGAAATTGTAAAGTCAAGGCCCACATTTGTCTCTTTTCTATATCTGAGATCTGCAGTGAATGGAAAACCATCTACTGAACAAGACAACAAAAGGTTTGCTTGCTGTTGTGTTGCTATTATTGGCTTTATATGGTTGAAGAATATGCATTTCAGATAAAATGCCTTCCATTCTTACCTATTTAAGCATTTCCATCCTTAACAGTAACAATCTCCTCACCAGCCAGGGAAAGACTTATCATGTTCTAAAATAAGGCTATTTTAATGCTCAACCCTGCATTCTAACATATTTACCCACTATATCAGCCCAGGCACACTAAGGAGCATTACTGCTGCATGCATTATCATTTGGGCTATTACTGAGCCTCACACTGTCTCCAGATAGGGTGGAGATTCATGTGGATTCTTGCCCTTAAGTGCATTTTATGGGGAATTCATAAATGCTGCATGGAGCTTTATTTCAGGAAAAGCAGCTTCTTGTATTCCATCCGAGTGAGCAGTTGTATGGGCACTCCAAGAAGGCAGATCCTGTAAATCCTGAGTATTAGATGTCTCCCAGCATTCACACACTCTTTTGTTCGGTCTACTCAAGGGAATAAACTTCTAAAATGAGCCACCTTTGGATGCTAATCACACACCGCATGGATTAATTTTTTTTTAAAGCAGCAGTACACAATTTAATATAAGTATACCTAAATTAAAGCTGGTGGCCTGGTGGCAAAGTGGTTCTTAGGTCCACCTCACAGCAAGAATGCCATGGGTTCAATTTCCAGGTTCAGATGTTTCTGTGTGGAGTTTGCATGTTCTCCCCATGCATATGTGGGTCTCCTCCAGGGACTCCGGTTTCCTCCCACACTCCAAAGACATGCACATTAGGCTAAATGGCTGTTCTAAATTGACCCAAGGTGTGAAGGTAGTGTGAGTGTAAATGGTTGTGTGAGTGTTGGCCCTGCCATGGCCTGGCGAGCTGTCCAGGGTGTACCCCGCCCTCGCCCAGAGTCGGCTGAGATGGGCGCCAGCCTCCCCGCGACCCTAATTAGTAATACGCGGTTCAGAAAATGCATGAATGAATGAATGAATAAAATTGACCCAAAGTGTGAGTGTGGGTGTGAATGGTTGTATGTGAGTTGCCCTGTGATGGTCTGGCTTGCTGTACAGGTTGTACCCTTCCTTCACCCAGTGTTGGCTGAGACAGGCACCAGCATCCCTGCCACCTTAGTAGTATTAAGCAGTTCGGCAAATGAGTGATGTGTGAGTATATTAAAGTTGTATATGAACACACTGCAAATGTGTTATTACCTCTGTAGTAACAACTCTTTTAGAATCATTTATCTGAAGGGCACTCATACACACACACACACATAATCTAAGGCTTAAAATAAATTGATTGAAAATGTGTTGCTGTGAAGCAGTAGACGTTGGGTAAGAACTATGTGCTATTCATTAATTAATTATAAATTCCAAACAGGTGTGGTATAAGATTAATAAAACTTCTGGATGTGCTGTTTTTGGAACAACACTAGGCTGTTGTATTTGTTGCTTTCTTTGTTAACAGACAGTAAGTCCATGCCATGAGTACCAAGCATGCTAAACAGGGGACTATAGGTTGAAGGTAAAAATAATGCAGAACACTGATAGGTCAGATGCAGTTGTCACAGAATCCTCTCTGGTTACAATACATTTTCTAACAGACTGTACAGTACTTCTGTCAAAATTACTTTTATGATGTAGAATAACATTTTATAATTTTTTTTCTGGTGTATTGGTTTGGAAACTTTTGAACTTTCTGAATTAAAGCTCACTTTATAGGTCTAGCAGGCTGACTGGTGTGTCACAAGCTAATTGGAAGGCTCTGTATATTGGACTGTTAAAGCGATTAACGCTTTTCACACTGCGTTTCAGCTTCTTCCTTATGATGGCTTTGCTGCATGGTGGTGTAGTGGTTAGCACTTCTCCCTCACAGCAAAAAGGTCCTGGGTTCGAACCCTGTGCCCAGCGAGGACATTTCTGTGTGGAGCTTGCATGTTCTCTCCGTGCTTGTGTAGGTGCCTTCTGGGTACTCCAGTTTCTTCCCACAGTCCAAAGACATACACATTAGGCTAACCAGCTGTCAAGATTGCCCCATGGTCTGAGTGTGAAAGGTTGTGTGTGTGTGTGTTGGCCCTGGCAAGCTCTTCGCTTAGAGTCAGCAGAGGCATTTGCTGTTTTTGTGGGGGGTTTTAACAAGTTGCTTTTAGAGCACCTTTTAAATTTCTTATATGACGTTATAAAGAAATCTTCTGCCAGAGCTTAGTGTTGGAGATTGTTCTGAACATCAAATGACATGTAATCTGAATACAAACCCCTAGCATGAAATAATCCACCAGGCATAATCTGTTGTGTCAAGACCCTCATGCATGGCTAAATACTGAAGTAGCAGAAGTTTCAGTGTTGAATATAAAATTCATACATTATTCATGTGCCAGTTGCTGCTCATATGGATTTGGTCCTTTCATGCAGAGCCCTGCCTCCGTTTACTCTACAAGCACTTTACATCAAAGCTGATTAAAGATGGTGTGCTGTTTTTTTTTTTTTATCAACTCATGAAGGACATCATGGGTTCTGTGTAGGCTGTATGTGCTGTATATAGTAATGCTTTAATAAAACACTCAGAGACTACCAGGGTGTGCAGATTTCTGCATGCTAAAAATATGTACAACACATGAGTGTTCACTCGAGTGTCCTTTGACCTGCATTCAGAGGTCACTGGGGTAATGGTGACAAGCTGACATGCTTCTAACTGATTACTTTATAACTACCACTGTCACATAACTGATAAAGAGACAATGGGATTTAACACAGTGACCCGAATCTGTGTTTCTGAGGCAGGTCATGAAGAGATGAAAAACCACAAAGAATCGCATGGGTTACAGATTTTAGGTAGACCTCAACAAGAAAGTATTAACATTCAAATACTACAAACATAGGGCTTATTTAAGTACTATGGTGTCCAGAAATACATAAATCAATGAATGAAATACTGTATAAATGTGGGAATGAATCAATAATTAGAAATTCAGGAAGTACAGTGGTGTACTGTTTGCTGTCTCTAAACTCCCCGGGTCTTTGTTTGACCCAGAACCTCTCTGTATGGAGTTCTGAAGTGAGTTCTGTATATTTTGCATCAACATGACTTTCCAAGTGGTGTCCTGTGATGTACTGGCATCTCTTCCGATGTATATTCCCACCTCAAACCCAGTGCTACCATGTTAGACTCCAAATCAACCATGACTCACACCATGAAATATTTAAAACGGATGAATGGATAACTAGCAATTCTCATATGGATCACCATACACAATATTGCTTCTTTTAAGCTGTTTATTAACCTGATACATCCTTTTAAGTGTTTTTACACTGTGTGCACAGTTATTAGGCAATTGTATTTTTGAGGATTAATTGTTATTGTACAACTATACAGTGCTCTTGGTCAATCCAAAATGTTAAACTTTCAAACCTGAAGATTTAAGTAGTAAAAGTGAAGTTTTGTCTTTCTTAAGAGAATATCTATATGTACACCATTATTAGGCAACTATTAGT
>JAOUQZ010000028.1:8166360-8180824 GCA_028564935.1 Neosilurus hyrtlii
ACACACACACACACACACACACACACACACACACACACACACACACACACACACACACACACACACACACACCAGGGTCAAAATTGTCATATTTCTATCCTTATGTGGACATTTGGTCCTGAACAAGATTAATAAAAAAAACCACACACCCCACATCCACGTACTGATGATACATCTTGCTTTTTCTATTTTTATCTATAAAAACCATTTATTATTATCCTTTAAAAGTGCTCTCTACTTTATAAGTAATATTAGGGAAGCTCTGTGACCTTCCAGTCCCAAGGCTGTGGCTCTACGAGGTGTCACACATACAGAAGCTCTTCTCCCTAGTTTTAATTAACAGTGGCACCATGAGACTGATAGAAGGAGACGCAGCTTGTTGAGTTTGCCACTACCCCCTAGAAGAGGTGAGGGGCTGGCAATTAAAACCTGGGTGAAGTGTGGCAATACAAACAGCAGGATCGAGGGACAATTGGGGGATGGAAGGAGAAGTGATTAGGAAATAGATAGAGACTTTATCATCACTTCTGAGAAAGTTAATAAAAATGCAGGAACATTTACCAGGTGTCTGGATGTGTGACAGAGAATCTGACTATTATTTGATGGACATGTGTGGTAGTGTATTTTTGGAATCACTGTGCCAATCCCACATACAAAATGTTCATTTCATGCTGTGTCTTGTACTTGTACTTGTGTTTTTTCAAGTGTGAAAATGTAGCCATGCACTAGTGGTTACACAGTGACTCTCACTCTGAACAGTAATGCAAAGAAATAGCATTGTTGTCTTTTACACAAACAGTCAGTTATTAAAGTAGATGTGTTGTAAGCAGGAAAAATGGGCAAGCATTAAGATCTGAGTGACTTTGACAAAGGTTGAACAGGTTCAGAACATCTCCAATATGAGAGACCTTGTGGAGTGTTCATGTAATGCAGTGGTTAGTACCTATCAAAAGAGGTACAAAGAGGGTCATCTTGTGAACCAGTCATGGCCGCCCAGGGTTCATTAATGCACGTGGGGGTGATGGTGGGGGTGGGGTAAAGGGTAAACCATCTGGTCCAATCCCACAGAAATGGTACCGTAGCACATATTGCTGAAAAGGTTAATCCAGGCTATGCTAGAAATGTGTGAGAACACACAGTGCATCACAGCTTGCTACATATGGGGCTGCATAGCCACAGACTACCCATCAGAGTACCCATGCTAACCCTTTTCCACCACCAAAAATGCCTACAATACATGGAAGCCAAAGACCAAAACTGAACCATAGAGTAAGAGAAGAAGGTTGATAGAGTGGTGTGTGGGTGTTGGGGGGCCACATACCTTGGGAAGAGATGGCACCAGGATGCACTATGGGAAGAAGGCAAGCTGGCAGAGGCGGTGTGATGCTCTGGGTAATGTTTTCCTGGGAAAGTTGGCTCTTGAAATTGGTTACAGTCCTATATTCCGACAGCTCATTGGTCCGACCCTTACTGAACTGAACTGAGGAGCATGCCTAACTGATTTAAGCAACGTGACTAGATCTTATATGAGTAGGGCTGTCGGCTCAATGGACTGTCAGAACATAGAGCTGTGCCCCCAGTGTTCATGGGAATGTTACTTTGACTTTATCTTGTGGAGTCCATGCCTTGATGGGCCAGAGGTACAAAGGGTATATATATTTGGACAGGAAAGTTGTTCAGGGTGTACCCCACATTCACAAAATATTTGGCTGAGATAGGCTTCAGCTTTACCATGGCCCTTGTAGGATAAAGCAATTACACACACAGCATTACATAATATGCGGTTGACTGCAGAATTTCACTCATTCAATCAGACATATTTTTGGACCAACAAAATAATTTTTATGCCTGCTGTTTTTATGTCATCTAGTTGGGTCCCCACAGTGGCAACTAGTGAACATGGTAGGCAATGAGTCTATGCAACCCAACCTTGTGCATAATCTGTATTGTAAGTCAAGGTTATATTTTAACAAATATCATTTCTCCTAATGTTACAAAAGCATATGGTCTGAGAAACCTAATCTGAAAAGCAAGCAAACAAACAAATAAAAACATCTAATCTAGTGAAAATGATACCTTTCAAATGCTATATTTTAGGCTGGATGTCAGTGGGAGAAACCAAACTCCTACTGACACAATATCTGCAGAAGGGAAAGAAGCCTGGTTCTGCGTGATGCCTTTTCTTCACTTGTCCTTGCTCCGGTCTGTGGGCAATAGTTTTGGCAAAAAACAGGATGAGACTAAAACAGCTTCAGGATATTATTGTAATGACAGAAAGTACACAGATCAGCAGGATTGATCTGTGTCCAGCAAGATGACAAAATAGTGCCATGAGGCAAAATAATCCCTATTATGGAGCATGTTTTCTGAAAATCAGCGTTGCACATGGTTGGATAAGAAAATTCAACTTTATCATATAAGACATTTATATGAATTTGAAGGTCATGTATTTGGATTTTGCTTGACTGTTTAATCTACAGTTTTGCAAGTTCTTCCTGTGTCACTGTGGGTTTCCTCCTTAGGAATTAGGATAACTGGCTGTTCTAAATTGCCTTTAGGTGTGAGTGAGTGTGAATAGTTGTGTGTGTGTGTGTGTGTGTGTCTGTGTGTGTGTGTGTGTGTGTGTGTGTGTGTGTGTGTGTTGGTCCTGCGATAGTCTGCCACTCTCAACTTGTTATGGGCTGAGATAGGCTGCAGCCTCCGAACAACTCTAATAGGATTTAGGTGGCTCTGGAAATGAGTGAATGAACTTTATATAAGCCCTTCATCTCTTATTTACTGTACCTTTGTAGTTTACAACTTTTCACCTTACACTAAGTTTAAACATTTATCACTTGACATTTATAATCCCGGCGGCACCTATATGGTAATGAGAGTGACTTGTCTTACTCACTCAGACAGCATCTGACACATTATTGGCTAATCATTCTGCAGAACAAGTGCTCGACTATTAAAGTTCAGGAGTAGGGAAATTAAAGTCGTAGGTTGATGCAATGTCTGAATACTGACTAGGAGACATTTTATTGTTTAATAACAAACCCACATTCACAAACGTGAAGGATAAAACTCAGAATAATAGAGCCGAATGCATGTATTTATTCGAATCATAGTGCTTCTTTAATGTTGTGGGATTACGGGCAGCGGGTTTATGGTCAGTACTGTAAAATCCTGTAATGCGGTCAAACAGAATTTTCCATTATATGAAGTATTACAATGAATAATTAATTAGTAAGCTCGTGTTATTCAGGGAGCACAGCATTAAAGCACATTCATTAAAGTGAGCCGTGAAACTACAGCCTGATCCAAATTCAAGAGATTAATTGCTCTTAAGGCTTGACTGGAATAAGTATAGCCCTGCAACGGTCCAGCAAGCTGTTCAAGGTGTACCCCGCCTTCGCCCAGTGTTTGCTAGTGTACAGTTCTGTATACAGAGCCTAAAAACTAGTTTGCATGTTCACCCCATGCTTGCTTGGCCTTTCTTCTGCCCCTCAAGTTTCCTCCCACAGTCCAAAGACAGGCACATTAGGCTAATTGGCTGTTCTAAACTGCCCTTCGGTGTGAGAGTGAGTGTAAACGGTTGTGTGGTCTTAGTGAGCTGTTCAGGATGTACCCAGACCAGGTTCACAATGTGAGTCTTATAGGATTAAGCAGTTTGGTGAGAGAAACTGAGTGTGTTGCTTTTGTTGGTCGTAGTCAAATTTTATATATTCAGAGAGAAAAAACTCTGTACAGTTTATGTTTATTTAAAACAAAAATGAGGCTTAAAGATTATTCTGGTATTCTGCACCATGACCCATTAGAGCAACACAAAACAATGGGTAAATTTCATTGGTTTTGGAGCATCACAGGTTTGCTGGGGTTTTACAAAAGGTAAACTGAGAAAGTGAAATGTATTTGTGGCTGTAAATTCATTTGCAACTTGTTACAATCACAACAGGTAAACAAAAGGCTGACATTGTCTCACTATTTCTGCTGCAGCAGCCCACTGTCCATATATTTTCATTATCAACTTTCCAGTATACATAATCACCAAGTGTTGTGTAGCTAAATTTTAAACTGTCTTTCTTTCATTGTTTAAACAATATAATTTCACCCAGTCATTTTTAACAGGATGCAAAATGTGTCAGTATTCACACAGTTTAACAGAACTCGAAATGAGCTGCTATTCACAGGTTGCCTGGCTGTCAGAGAGCATGCAGTGTAGTATACAACTCGGATTTGAGGACATAATCAAACAATCTTTAAACAAATACGACTATTTAAAGTATATTTAACATTTTCAAATATGACTTACTGACATTTTTTGACCAATGTTGTCACATGTAAAAGTTAACCTGAAATTGACCTTGCTAAACCATTATAATGTTTGCATGGACTTTTCATTTGTTGGTCAGCTTGCCGATAGAGCCTTCAGCAGTCTTGGGCAGTGGGTGTGTCTTAAACCACAATTGAATATTTGGAAATTCTGTTATTTTCTTTAACAGTAACATGGCTGTTCCATATCCAGGTCTAATCCATGTCCACACTGACAGACTAACTTGATAGATTTAATCTGTAGAAGGTTAAAGTGTTGCTACTGCATAGTGTCAAAAGCCCTAAGCTAGGCTCCCACAATACCAATTTGAATCCACTGTTATTCTGACGTTTCTTGTGATTTCGTTCCGACATGCACCGATGTTCTCCGATTTTTATCATGATTCCAATGTTTTATCCGATGTTACTGCAGTTTATTGCAATGTCACTCTGAGTGGTGTCCTGATGTGTCTTCTATAATGTATAAAAAAATGTGCAAATGTTTTCCAAATTTTTTGCCACTGATCACTACCAATGTGTACCAATATTCATCGATCTTTGATGTACTCCAAACACAAAACCCACCAAGTTTTTCAACACTGCCAAAATATTTCACTCTTCCCCAAAGTTTTCCCTGAAATTCTACAATGTCCTATTATGTTCTCTGATGTAAACTGATGTACACCAATGTGTATCAATGTTCTCTGATTTCCTCAGATGTAATATTGGCAAACCAGGATCAAGTTCGGTATCATGTGAGCCTAGCTTTAGTGTAAGTGATTTATACATGATAGAAAACAAACCTCCACAGCTTTCGCTGGGGTAAAACCTGGATGCTCTTGGCCTGATTAGTTGGTGCTGAATTCAACCCACATTCTAAAATAGCCCTCAACTGCCCAAAGTACTTGGTTTTCTCATTATTTTCTGTAGAATCATATCCCTGATGTTTAGTTCCAGCACCCTTGGTCTACCAGTGGGGTGGCTATTTCTGTCCACTTTTCACATTAGCCATTGCACCACCTCTCAATTTGGGTAGAATTTAATCAGAGGTTAGATCATTTCAGTCCTTTATAACTTTGTTTATTCCCTTCATTTTAACAAACTGTGGAAAGATTTGAATAAATGGTTTCTATTTTGTTCACACAGTTATCCCTCAGGCAGACAGTTATCCCCCAGACAGACAGTTATCCCTCAGTCTGAGTACTTTTCTGTATAACTATGGGACAAAGGATTAGATTCAACAGTATGCTGTTGTTTTAGGCAGAATTCACTAAAATCAAAGCACTTTATATTGCTCTTTTTACAGTGGACACTGCTACAAAGCATATCTATAGAAATGGAAATTTGGATGTAGAGTGATAGTAAACAAGCCGGGGGCAGCAATAGCAAGGCAGAACCCTGAAACAATGTAAGGAAGAAATTTTGAGAGGAACCAGACTCAAAAAAAGACCCACTCTCTTCTGGCTGACCACTTCACAGCTGTACACAGTCAAGTAAAACAACTCTGTAATGACCAGATCTTTAAATTGAGTTAAAAAGTCTAGGTAAAAGCTACACAGTGATCTTCAGTATGATCTTGATTTTTTGTAGCTCAGACTACTGCTCAGTACTCCTCAGTGCTCCTTTCCTAATGTTTAAAGTTAAAGTTATTTTCTCGAGCCACTAACCTGAAATCAGCCTAGCTGTTCACTATTTTCTTTCTTGAACCAAAACTCTTTATACTTTCCCATCTTACTTGTACTCAGCTGTAAACCCGGAGGATATTGGAATGATGTATTTTTGAGACCTTTCAATAGATTTTGGCATTCAGTGCTGTGAACTGTATGTTCATGAGGTAGCACAGAATTAAGCTTAATACTGCTACAAAATGAGCCTATAATACTAATGACAGTAATGTTTAGTTTACTAAGGCTGTAGCTCAGCAAACAGCATATGTAGAAGCTATCTGTTCTCTGTACTATACACAAATTGTGTTTTTAAAACTTTTGTCAAAATGTGGAAATGTTTGTTCACAAATCTATTACAAGCCTGCGACTTAAGAAAACAAAGGCAAGGTATTATAAAGATGTTATAAAATGCATATACTACTAAATGAAAACTTTCATGACATCACTAATGTCTAACTAAGTAAATATTTTTACAAAATTGGCACCATAAGATGTACCACTAATGCAGGTTCCAAATGACTCCAAATAGCTCGGATATGTTTCAGTTTAAGGTGCCAGGCATGTTCAGTAAGTTTCAGTAATTGCCAGCTGGTTACAAGGTTCTGCCCCATTGAGAGGTCTTCCAATCATCACAAGGAGAAGTAGTTCCAATGTGGTGATTCCCAGTCATTTCCATGCATGATTCAAAATGTTATACTAAGAGCCTGTTGACTATTAAATGTTATTCTTTCTTCCCATTAAAACACAGTGTACTTGAATTTGCCACAAACACCCAAAGATGCTTGTGCTACACTTTTAGTGCTGTGTCAGGGTTTTCAAGAGATTTACACTCAGGCTGTGCTGTCTGCCAAAAATATGTCGGGCCAAATGACCAAACCGTGTTCTTTTCCATGAGATATTTTATTGCCTTGCTAAAATAATTCCACCAAGATTTCTGAAAAAAATCATAAACATTTTTTTTAGAACCAATTACACTTTTTCTTTTTTTTTTTGTAAAAGTACAAGGAAATGTGAAAAGAAGGCAATATTAAAGGAGAAATTATGTCTGCTGATTAAAAAAACTATTGCTTTTGGTATAGCTACAGATGATATGGCTTCTTCTGGATAGAAATTTAATCTGTGGGAACAGATACCTGTCCTGTCAACACTCATTTTCTTAGAGGAATGAGTGAAACAGAATTTTTCTTTACTGACTAATTTAATCAGTGTTTCCATTCCACTGTGAAATCCTTTTCTTAGTCTTGTCCTTGTAGCTAACTTCTTCTCCAGTAAGGTCAGGTTGTTTTCCCACTGGAGGCTGACAGGTGATTAAATCACAGCCTCGTATGATAGTGGTGAAAGCTCGTGCTCATTCACTGCAAGTGACTTGGTAGCTTAGTCACTGTGCAATGGAACAGAATAGAAGTCACAGCCTAGTGATGTTGCAATAACCTGTCATCTATTTCACAGATGCAGTTCTACCTCATCTTGCAAGACTAATCAGAAGAAATAATTGCAACATTTGTTGTCGCTTGGCCTCTAGTGCTTTACAATCAGTGGTGATGTGACTGAGATTTTCTCTCAAACTTCCAGTATCATAAGATCTTGGGTTGAAAAACTAGGAAGTATTAGAGGCAGACGTAGCAGGGGCTTAAATTGGTCTGGAATAAGACTGTGAGCGCAAGGGACTGAAATCTGGCCCATTGCTATCAGGAGACTCAGAAAAGGAAGACTTACCATTGCTACCGTGCATAATTTTCCGAGGTTAAGCATGAATCAGTTAAGATCACCTAGAAAAGAAAAAAAAAGAAAAAAAAACAGATCAGACCTTGGCATAAGAGTGTGTGAAGTTGCTAATGGAGGACAATAACATTGATAAGGAAAATTTGTGCTATTTGCTGTTTTATGTAATGTTTTTGTTATTCTTTTTTAAAAAAATCTATTTTTTTTATCCTACATGCCCAGGGACAACAGATGTAAATTAGCTACTAGCTAACTCTGATGCAATTACTTTTAATTGTGCACTGTCCCTGTAAAAATAAACAATTAAGAAAATAACCCCAAAAATAAATTAATTAATAAAAAAAAGTGATATAGAAAATAGAACTGGCCATTTCATATTAGGACGGTTAAATTTATATGCAATAAGTAATTTATTAAACCAAACTTTATTAAAACATAGAGATAGATTTATTAAATCTATTTTATTAAAATAGAGATTATTGATCACCTTTGGCAGCAAAAAGCCAACTTATTTCTTTTTATTTAATTGTTCAAACTGCTTTATCTTTTATTATGGTCACGGGGAGGCTGAAGCCTCTCTCAGCCAACTCTGGGTCATGGTGGAGTGCACCATGAACCACTCACTAGACCATCACAGAGTCAACACACATAATCATTCACACTCATAGTCATACCTAAGGGCAAGTAAGAATATCTAATAAGCCTAATGTACATAACTTATGACTTTTGGAGGAAACAAGAGAATCCAGAAGAAGTGCATGGAAGCAAGGGAAGAAGAGTAAACTCCACACAGAAACACCCTTGCTGGGCACGGGGCTTGAACACAAGATATTTTGCTGTGAGGCCACTGTGAAACCACTATGCCACCATGCTGCCCACCCAATTATTTATTTGCTAAATTTTTGTTGTTTTATTTTTACAAAAACAAACATAATAAATTTGATATATAACTTAAAAAATGCATTGAGTCTCTAAGAAATATTGATGATTCTTTCCTCACCACTACTGCATGTTTATTTATTAGTGAGAATTCTGCTGCATTCACACTATAGTTGTAACCTTTCTTTTTCTTCTTCTTCTTCTCTTTATTCTTCTTCTTCTTATTATTATTATTATTAGTGTGAATTTTTCTTGTAATCTTTATTCCATATTATTAATATTATTAGTGTGAATGCTGCTGCACTATAGTTGTTGTAATCTTCAATCTTATTATTAAACTTATTCTTCTGTACATTTGTAGGCATGTAACTAGTCTTTACTTTGTGCTAGAAAAAAAACCCAAAACAAAACATTCAACCATCAAAACGTTTAGCTTGTTCAGGACGTTTCTACTTAGATTCAACAATTTTTTCCCACTGAAATAAATGGACAAAGTGTTCAAATCCTTCAAAACTTCATCCTCTTTGAACTGTAACTGCTTTAGCATACAAGTTACAAGAAGTTAAACAAGTCACAAGAAGTTCAGCTATTAACCCTCAAGTCAACTTTTTGATATCATCTATAGTTTTTGAATGACCGCAGTTTATATTTCATCCTCATTTTTGGCAGTTTGTGTGTTTTGAATGGGTGTCTATTGCGCTTGCTAGAGTGGGTGATGTCACGCAGTTAAAGTAAAAGCTGTCAAATTTTTCTGAAACTTTTGTGCTTCAACTGTTCTCATGCCCACACCTTTCACTTCTCACACACAATTTATACATCAAATTGTACATATTATTGCGCTCTGTCACACAGTGTGACTCCCTAAGCCATAAGATTTACCTTCTTTTCGGTAGCAGCCTCTGTTCACCAGGAGTACCACTCACTTTTCCCATTCATCTCCATTTTAGCTTTCCTCTGACAAAAATCCAATATTTTATCGATAGGACTTACAGTTTTTGAAAATAATATGAGTAGTGCAAGAGGTGCGCATGCGCAGAGCAAAATCTGACTCTGTAGAGACCTGTGAGTGCAGTGGGACACAAACAGGGGTTTGTGATGAGCTGATCTCTGATGTCTGTGCTGTTTATTTTCAGCCACTTTCAGCATTCCTTCAGCAGTCCATTCAACTCATCAGCATTTACACGCATTTTCTGTAAGAAATGCACTTCAACATCTTACTACACCCGCATACTTTGTGATGGAAAAACCATTCAACCATCAAAACATTCAGCTTGTTCAAAACATTTCTGCGTGCATTATTTTTATTTTTTATTTTTTATACTGTTTAAAATATTAAGCTTTTTCCAAAAAAATTTTCCCATTCAAATGAATAAATGGACTGTTCAAATCCTTGACAATTTGATCTTCTTTGAACTTCAGCACACTTTGTGCTAGAGAGCTCATTTAAACTTTAAACAAGTGACAAGAAGCTCACCTATTACCCTTCAAGTCAACTTTTCGATATGATATCTTGTACAGATTTTGAATGACACAGTGATATCACCCACTATAGCTTCAAAATCTTTAAACTTTTTCTGAAATTTTTGTGCTTTGACTCTTCTCCTGCCCATGCCTTTCACTTCTCACACACAATTTATACAAATATATGTAGATATTTTTGTGCTCTGTCAGAGTGTGACTCCCTAAGCCATAGGATTTATGTTTTTTCTGTAGCAGCCACTGTTCACCAGGAGCACCCCTCCATTCCTCCATTCATCTCCATTTTAGCTCTCCTCTGACAAAATCCAAAACAAGCCAGTTTTCAAACCGCTATACTGTGGTCAATTTTCACTTTATCTAAACAAATGGCACATGTCTACGTTCAGTAAACCCTCCCGGTGCTGGCAGTCGACTAATTTTTTCGATAGGATTTTGAAATAATAGGTGCGCAGAGCAAAATCTGACTCTGTAGAGACCTGTGAGTGCGGTGGGACACAAACAGATGTTTGAGATCAGCTGATCTCTGATATCTGTGCTGTTTATTTATTTTCAGCCATTTTCAGCATTTCCTCAGGAAATGCACTTTATCTAGTTATTACTTCCACTTGTGAGTTAGCCAAATTTTTGGTCACCTGTTCATCAATATCAATAAGTTTTTTTCATGTTTTAGCATGTTATTCTGTGAAATAAATGCCAATTTAATAACTGAACTGAGTAAAGTCCAAAACTCATCGGCACAGCCATGATGGATGAGGTCACTAGTTTCAGAGCACTGATCTAGTGCAATGGAGTTGCGATAAATGGGCCATGGCAAATGTCAGTTTCTGAAGGAAAATGCTGACCATAGCTGACCATGTAAAGGATTTTACAAATTATATATCTGGTTTTGTTATGAAAAAAAAAACAGGAAAGATAAAGCAAATAACTTCATTTAGAACTTTTATTGTGACAAACAGTACATTCTCAGTTTATAACCATCTTTCTGTTGACATCCTGAGGCAGTGAGTGGGAACTAATAGAATTGACCACATCTTTGCTCTGGGAAAGCTTGCTTGTGTACTAGAAAGTCAGAGACTTTCATGAGGCAGATTGTTCCTGACTGACCAACAGAATAAAGCTCACATAATCTGCAGAATTCTATGTGCCATATGCAATAGATATCTACATTATTTTAGCTGGCAAAATAAACTCTTTCTGCCTCGCAGTGCATTACTTATTTGAATAGAAAGGCTTTTAATTCAGTCACATTGAGTAATCGCATGACATTTCTGGCACGTAATAACATGCTTACGGAAGTAAGCCTATTCAGTGGAATGGCATCTCGCTGCTCTGTGGTGATACTGGGTTTCCATTAAAGAAATCTAATCTCAATAGTTTAATACTTTCAGACAATACCAAAACTTTGGGGAGGGGTGGGACATGGTGGTACCGTGATGGTTACATGACATTATGTCATCGATGGTGTCATCAAAACAAATTCATATTGAAACCAGGATATCTTATCATGTTGATTTTTTCAGAGCTCTGCTTTTAAGCAGTGCCTAAATCTTTATAATATTACAGCAGTATTACATATTAGATCAGTACCAGATGTACACAAACAAAAGCCCGAAATTTGCTCCTTATCAAGTGTGAATAGAAAATATGCCGTAGAAGATAGACTTCAAAAAGGTCTTTATTTGTAAATAAATAACAGCCTTTAGTATCATATGAATCTACTGATCGGGGGGCATCATAAAAAGGATGCATCAATGCTCACAATACCCTCTGCAGTTTTTTTGTCAGCATGAAAGAATTGCTGAATAAAATATTGTTTCATTGTATGACCCATGGGGTAGCATTGGTGGCTCAGTGATTAAGGCGCTGGATTATTGATCTGGTCGGGGGTTCAAGCCCCACTCTCACCGGGTTGTCACTGCTGTCCCCCAAACCATTGCTGTTGTTCATAAAGAGTAGAACATTGGGTTGTGGTTAGCATGTTTCTGCCCTGCGATGGCCTGGCGAGCAGGGTGTAGTCTGTCCTCGATGGACGCCAGTGGTTCAGAAAATGAATGAATGAGTGAATGAATGATCCATGCACATCACACTTTTTAACTCCTACTGGCCTCATACTTTACACAAGAATGTAGATACATGTCAAAAATGCAAGCACCTTTTAGTGTTCAGAAGGCTCATCATGGCGTGGTTTTATCACACACAAACACGCACACACACACACAAACACACACGCACGCACGTACATACACACAAACGCCAGTCAGCTGAGGTTGACTGTTGGTGGTGCAAAAATTCATGGTTCATATCACCATAAGCTCTGTGTGAAGGTGTGAGGGCTGACTTTTTATAGAGATGTGTGACTGTGTTGATTTGTTCACACCTGTACTTTGGACTCCCATAGTCCTGACACAGAGAATTTGGCCTGGCTCGTCACACCTAATCCAGCATGAAAAGGCCAAAAGAAAAAAAGAGTATGTGGACTTGGACATAAGCTTCAGTTCTCCTTCCTATTTGTGTTCATATCAAGGTGATTAGAGTGTTATATAAAATGAAACTCATCACCTTGATCACACAATGAAAAACAGTGGTTGCATATCGGACATGATGTGTTTGGGTGATTAGGTGTTTTTCTGTGTTTTAAAAATAATTTTCCACTTTCTCTATGTTTGCAGCTATCCTTTGCCGCAACGACACCAGTCCTGGCAGATAAGAAGAAGTACCCTAACTTTTTCAGAACAGTTCCTTCAGACAACGCAGTCAATCCAGCTGTTGTGAAGTTCCTCAACTACTATAATTGGACTAGAGTGGGCACCTTGACTCAGGACGTCCAGAGGTTTTCAGAGGTCAGTCCAAAGAGTTATCAGAATACTCAATATAGAACACAGAGTGAATAAAACTTACAAATGTATAATAAAAATCGGAATAAAAATTTGGTTTGGGTTTCAAACCAAAAGCAATTGTAACACAGTCATTGTATTTGTAAGAACATTCATGAGTGTTTCCCGAAAACCTCTGTAACCATCAACCTCTTTATAAAGTACAAACTAACCTGACCCAGTCATTATTCACTGAGTACTTCATTATGTGGAATGTATAGTACTACATCAAAAAGTGTGGACTTTTAATGCAGCTTTTGGTCATTGCTTAAAAAAGTTATCTGAACACCCACAGAACATTTCATTAGGATCACTACACTAATACTGGGTAGGGTCTTCCTTTGCTCTGAAAACACCCTCAGTTCTTCATGACATGGGTTCTATAAGATGTTGGAAACATTCCTTTGAGATTCTGATTCATGTTGACATGCTGATATAGCATTATGCAATTCCTGCGGATTTTCAGGTACACTTTCATGCTGTGAATCTCCTGTTCTGACACATCCCAGAGATACTTTATTTGATTCAGACCTGGTGAGTGGGAAGAACGCTAAAAACATTGAACTTACTGTTCTGTTTGTGGATCTAGTTTGAGCAGAGTTCTGTTTTGTGACACGTTATGTTGGAAATAGGCATTAGAAGATGGGTAAGTTGTGGCCATGAAGGAATGTACAGTGTAAGTAACACACCTTAAATAGTCTGTGGCATTGATGTTATAATTAATTGGTATTATTAAGCTCAAAGAATGCCAAGAATTCCCCACACCATTACTCCACCTCCACCAGCCTGAACTGTCGACAAAGGCAGTATAGAATTAATCTGAGTTACTGTATGCTTTCTATCTGCTCAAACCAGTCACTTCAATCTCTGTTGAACTCTTTCATCAGCAGGGTGTTTCCATCTGAAGCTGCTGCTTGTATGTTTTCTTTATTGCACATTTCAAGGTCAATTCTAGACACCCTTTTGAGTGAAACTTCCAGGAGATCAACAATTAAAAATACAATCGAAATACTCCAACAAGCCCTTCTCATACCAAATACCTGGTCATGGTCAAAATCAGTGAGATCTTAAATCTAATGGTTGATGTGGATATTACCAGAAGCTAGTGGCCTGAATCTGCATGATTTTTGTAGACTGCTGCCACAGGATTGGTTGAGAATTAGAATGAGTAGAAAACATGTGCGTTCCGAATAAAGTGCTCTGTAAGTGTATGTTTATTGCTTTATTAAGGACATAAGTAACAGAATCGGAGGAAAGTTATTTTGCAAGGTTTTTACATTAGTGGCAAACCTTTTATGTGAGATATATTTGCTGCTTGAAGTCCCTGACTTATTTATGAAATCTACTGCTTTAAAACTTTTTCTTTGGGGAAATAAAATGTCCAAACATGGCATATCATTCAAGACAAATGGCTATTTCTCTGCAATGTGAAGAAAGCTGGATCTGAATTATGGATCTGAATTTGCTGTGTACAACTAAGTTATGTTGCCTTTGTATACACACACACACACACACACACACACACACAAGCATGCATACATTTATATATAT
>JAOUQZ010000028.1:8187129-8210602 GCA_028564935.1 Neosilurus hyrtlii
CACACACACACACACACACACACACACAGAGAGAGAGAGAGAGAGAGAGAGAGAGAGAGAGAGAGAGAGAGAGACACACACACACACACACATATACACACCTGCTGTTCATTTGTGCTTAGGCTATCTATTTGTTTAGAAGTTATGTTCACTCCTCTGGGAGCACAAGGGAATCCCAGTGCTTTCACACAGTCTGGCCCAGACTCGCCTTTTACTCAGCACCGGCTGAGCATGTTCTTTCCACAGCCACATAAGCGTGAGTGTGTCTGGCCAGTGGGAATAGTCCAACATGAAATCAAACACAGAAAAAAGGTCACGCAGTCGTCCTTTCCTCTCAACTCATCCAAACAGTGAGTCCAGTAGCTGCTGGGACTCTTGTCCACTGTGATTGTTTTGTGGTCTAGCACATCTCTTATCTGTGGAGATGTGAGTGTAATGCTTTGTCTAGATCTGAGCGCTTATGATTCCAGAAGAGCAAAAGAAGGTTATATTGATCTCACTTGTCAACACAATTGTTTTAAACGTTGTTTCCTTTTCCTCTCACTGGTGGTTCCAGTGGGGTTTTTTTCTACCTTTTTGTGTGTCCATGTGTGGTTTGTATTTGTGTGTGCTTTTGAGCAAGTGGGATTTTCACCATGACTAGCAGATGAAGTGAACAGAATATAAATGAAGCCAGAATTGATACTGAGTAAATGTTAGGCATTCCCTCATTGCTGCAGGTCTTAATTAAGGATTTGTGCATGTTCAATCATGTATGAGTCATATCCCTTCTATCACAATCATAACCCAGCCATGGGCACTTATTTTGAGGTCACAAAGATAAATATTGAATGGTTTGACTGATCATTCAGCTTCATATAACAGTAAAATGACAACCTTTCAAATAGCACAATTGCTGTCTTCTGCCAAAAGCCATATAAATCAGCTTTAGAGAGACAGTTCAAATAAATCTTGTCATTCAATAATCTTGCTCATTGAAATTAAGCAATTGTAAAGAACAATCTACTTTTTACTTTTTCTTAGACAACATATGGATTTTAAGATGTTTTATGACATGTGATTCTCATGTACGTTATTCAGTTTATTTATTTCCTGATATATAACTGTATTAGGCCTCATTATCAGTAACACTTGTGATCATTTCTATCTAGTAATATACAACCCCTTGCAAAAAAAATGGACAAGGATGTCCACTTTTTTAAAATTAAATAAACAGATAAAGAAATTACAGAGATGATTCAGATGATACAAACTATTTATGTTTAATAGCTAAACTTTTTTCAAGCTTAATAGAGGAAAATATTCTGGAATTACCTTGTAAGTCTAAAAATTCACACTGGTATGCACTTTAAGGAGAGTGATTACAGATAGTAACAAATTGTATAAGGCCAATTTCAAAGAAACATTACCCCAACAAGAGACTTTTTTAAGGATTATAAAGCTCCTTCAAGAAGGAATTCCAACACCGAGTTTGGCAAAAGATTTGGTTAGCAGTCAGCTGTGTGTAAAACATGGTGCGTGTATAATCAATATGAAAAGGATACGAAAGGATAACTTTTCCAGGATAGAAATTTTAAAACAGTACACACTGAAAATAGAAAATGAAAATAGCACAATGAGACAAATAAAAAAACAAATGAGAGGAAACAGGAGTTAGTGTTTGTGCCAGAACTGTAAGAGATCAGGTGAATGAGATGGGATCTACAAAAAGAAGAAGAAAACAAATTACAACTAGCACTTGCACCTTAATGGAAGAAAACAGAGTCATAATAGGTCACAAAGAAAAGCAATCATGGAGTGTGAATGATAATTGAATGAAAGTGATGTTTAGTGTTGAATCACAAATATGCACTGGCCAAGAAGATGATAAGAAGAAGGTTTGTCTGGTACAGCTCTAATGAAACCTGTACAAATAACTGTCTGGAAAAAACAAACAAACAATTATTTATGCTATGGGGTTACATGTCACGTAAAGGACCAGGGGAAATGGCAGTCAGTATCTCAACAGTCAGTGCAGAGGTATATGCAAACATTTTGGATACTTTTCTCATTCCATCGATAGAAAGTAGGTTTGGTGATGTTATTGTTTCAGGATGATAATTGATCTTGACACAAAGAGTGCTAATTCTTTTTCTTCGAGAAGGAAAAATCAACCTAAATGAGTAGCTAATAAACATTCCATATATCAATCTAGTTAAAATTTTATAATAATAAAATAAAAAAATCTTTAATACTAAAAAAAGAACAACAAAAAAGGTCCATGACAAGGCTCCATCCTGCAAAAACTGTTAATAGGGAACGTTGGAATCAGTTTGATGGAGTCAAAGATTTGTCAAAGAATTCAGGGCTGAGATGGAGCAACAAAGTACAAATTGTGATATATATATATATATATATATATAAATTTTCCTGGGGCAGTGGTGGCCAGGTGGAAGGGTGATGGCTCACTGATCCAAAGGTTGAGGGTTCAAGCCCCACTATCACCAAGTGTCACTGCTTTCCCCCCAGTGCAGCTAACTGGGTTATCAAAGGCCAGCCATGTATCTCACTGTCTGCAGTGAGAGGCATGTAAAAGAACCATTGCTGACTTTCGTAAAGAGCAGGCCATTAGGTTGGGTCAGCATGGGAACCAGCCTCCCGGTGACCCTAATAAGAATTAAACGGTAAGGTATGGTAGGGCTTTTTACCCCTGAGCCTAGAGGCTCATCAGGCCAGTGCTTATGCCCGGTTTCTGTAGCATGACGCAACTAGGAGTTCAACTTCTCCTGGATGGGATACTAGTCCAGCACAAGTTACCTTCCCAGTATTTTTTTATTGGTACCCATTTATACTGCTGGGTGGACAGAGGCACACTTGTGGTTAAGACTTTGCCCAGGGGTCTTAGCACGGTGGGGGTCCAACAGGGATTTGAACCCATGATCTCTCAATCATGAGCCCGGCACCCTAACCGCTACGCCACCGGCCCCAGTCACAAAATGAATGAATATTTTTTTCCTCAGTATTGATTGATTCCATAGCATTTTCCTCAATTAATCTTGGACAAAATATATCACATTATTAATTGTATATAATTGTACATTTTCAAGCAGAAATGTTCAGCTATTAAACAAGAATTGTGTATCATATTTGTGTTTTGTTTATTTAATACAAAGGTAAAATCTAAGGTGAACATCCTCTAAGGCTGCTGATTCCATAGGAATTTTTGACAGGGAGTGTATAACTGTCAGCTCATGGTTATCTGTAACAGTCATAACAATTGATATTATCCTTATTATCACTGATACATGCTAATTTTTGCTTAGTGTTCACTGGCTAGCGTACATTTTTATTGCAGATGTTATGAAACATACTTGACTGCTCTGACCTTATGAGATACTTATCACTTCACATACATCAATTTTCATTAAAGGATATAAGCCATGTAAAGATGATAAGTCTAAGAACATTATAACCAGCTTGTTTATGAGTGATAATGAAGCATAGAAAAGTATAGAAAACAGCAGATGAAGTGGGGGCAAAAAAAACATTCTATTATTTTCAGGTGTCAAGACACTTCAGCAGGTGTTATCTTCTTTACACTGAAGCTTCTCAGCAATGATTGACAAGCAAAGGCTTTACACGTAGGCTGCTTCCCCCTATTTCAAATAGCAACTCATTGATGCAGTTGCTATATGTCAATGTGTAAGTGTTGTTATTAGACATCATGTGACCCAAGAAGCGTATTATAAGTCATGAATTAATAAAGGAATTTGTCTATAAAAGGTAATAAATTGTGTAGCTTTTCAGCAGAATAGAAGTAACTATACCTATCACCTGTCTAAACTACTGTACATATAATACATAATGTTGAATTCTAATTGCAGTAGGTGGGGATTGCGCAAGAAATGTTGCACATCCTTTCTATAATCTTGCTCGCAATGGACTCATCTCATCTACACATTCTGCATTTTTTTTCAGTTTTGAGCCTGTTTGCTGCACTGTTTAGTACACAAAAAAATATTTTTAAAAGCATATCACATGCTCTTTTCTTTTTGTGTGTGAAACATTACATAATAAACAGTGCAGATGTTTGTAACGTTTGGAGGTGTTATCTATCTGCTATCCCCTTTCTGGCCTCCTAGCTCATGGCGATCCTGCTACACACACACACACACACACACACACACACACACACACACACACACACACACACACATACACACAATTTTTGATCTTGCAGAGTCTCACAGGATAGAGGTCAGATCAACTGGAGGCTAGGCAGAACTGCAGGGTTTGGGGGGATTGCTGGAGGACATGTGATTCAGTACTATGCATTTCAAAAGGGAGGGAAAAACTACAGCCTAAAACAACAAGGGCCCACTAGAGCCTGCCCTGTAATTCATCATGGCTCTTCAGAAGAAGTGCTGAGAGACAGGCTTGTTTGGCTTTCTGATGAATTTCTGGGCTCTTCTCAAAGAACACCAGCAGAAAGATAAAGTAAAAGTAGTCTGATGTAATGAGATTATAATGGTTGTTTTGGTATTGTTCTGTGTTTGCACATCTGACTGCATGCATGTGATTAACTTGGAGCTGACAGTAAATTAGCTAGTAGCGCTAGCTGACACCCAGTACTCTTTTACTCACTTACCTGTACTGCTTCCTGTTTACTCTCTTTAGGCTAAGTTCACTGCACAGGTCACTGCCTAAATGCATTATAAATTTCATCACATCATGCTCATCTTTCCCAGCTTTAGACTTAAATCCCATAATCCTTTGGAGCCCTTTTTACCGTTCAGCATTCACCTGATAATTTCTCTCATCCACTTCGCACTTCTTCACTTTGAGTTAACCATTATTGAGCCTCATGGTCCCAGTTTCTGCAAAACACACAGCTATGTATATTCTTACGTAAACAAGCACTATCGTTTACTTATGTTCTCAAACACCTCCATCGACGTACATATACTCACAGTGGTACAAACGCTATCATCTGGATTACCTGGATATTCAGGCTTTATCTGAATATACATTAGGTTACCAACATGCTCACTAAATCAGAATAAATGTGAGACAGTTGAATCACCTGGCAGACAGCAGCAGCTGTGCGAAAAACGTGAATTATGGCTTACAAACAGACTTTGAGAGTCACATGGGTGTATTTCTGAATCTGTCAGACTTCTTTTTAGCACCAACTTTGTGAAAAATGTAACAATTAATTATTCAGTGACAATTAAGGAAAGTGTTGATAAGCCTACATAGTATCTGTATAAAACAATTGATATAATTAAACACACAGATAAAAAAATAAAATTTTCAGCCAGGCGGTGAACATAGCATGACACAACACTTATATTGACAATTGTCACCACTGACATATACATACATAAAAATATGTATGTAAACGCTTACTCCGCACAACAAAAAGAATTAGTTAAAGTGTACCTGTGGTGAATTTGTATTACTAGATCTCTATAACCCTCATATCACATATGACATCAGCATCTTATCAAGTACTACTACTACTAGGCATGTGCAGTGACATGTTGCCCTCTACATTGGCTGTTCCAGCTCTGGTAGTGATGTGAATTTGTTGTTTTTTCCTATTGGCTTGGCTGCTTGTAGCAGACACCAGTCAAAGATAACACATTATCGGCCAGTGCTGAGCAGTGTCACCAGGAAATGTGAGTGCAAAGCATACGGCTGCACAAACATCAAGAGTAGAAGTCGCAGAAAATGTAACATAACATCAGCACAGGCCATCCTCTGAAAACTTTTCCTTTTGGATGCAATTCAGTACTTCAGATGACCACTTCAAGCCGACCTGATATCGGCGTGACCTCCAGGCAGAACTACCTGGCACGAAGGCCAAGCTTTTATGTCTAAAACATACGGAATTCCTCTATAAAAAGTCAAAGAATAACAACAGATGGGAGCAGCACCTCACCAAAAGGACCCAGTAAAAAGAAATAAATAAACAACTAAATACAATCGTTACAACGTGTTTTTCTGAAACCATTTGCTTACTCCTGTACATGAGTGTCAATGATCCCTGCAGCAGGCAAAATGATAAGTTAGTAAACATTGCCATCTTTTTTATTTCTCTTTAATTTGCATGCCATCTTCTGTTTAACACTTGATTTCAGACTTTTCCACTTTCTATGAATCAGTGTTGTCAAGATTTTGCACAAGATCATTCCTCCGATCAAGTGGTCTTGTTAGTGTAATTGTAAACAAACACAGACTCAAAACAAGATATAAAACAGGAGAATAAGAAATGCTAAGCCCATGAGCTGGGAGATGTTCACCAGGAAACATTTATAATTAGCCAAAAAGGACTGGTAATAGAACACATTCACTCATAAAACACATGGCCACCTTTGATAAATCCCATAAACATGTGCCTAGTATACCATGAGTGGTGTAATGTGTTATGCACTTGGTTAATAGTCACCTTTAGTAATTTATAGCAGTTTTAATACAGCATATTGTATATTACTGACTTTTTGCTTCATTTATATGTGTATTATTGGGGATGGTTTGTCTTCATGTGACCAAATGTGACTCTGATAGCTGAAGCATGAAGCATTTTCTGACAGTGGATGAATTCCAACTTGTAATTACTGCTTCCCTGGTTCTATTTAGGTAAAGTATGTCTCATAGTCCAACTTTCAAGTCTACATGCTTTTCTTTTAATCTCTCTCTCTCTCTCTCTCTCCCTCTCTCTCTCTCTCTCTCTCTCTCTCTCTCTCTCTCTCTCTGTATAAGTTATGGATGCAATCCAGTGCAGAAGAGGAGCAAGGCCCAGTGATCAATCATAATTTAATCTTCGACAATGTCTGATGTCCAAAGTGAAGTTGCCTATTAGACCAATATTTGGGATCCATTTATCATATGCATGACTGTTGAATTGAGCGTCTCTCACTTGATTTTCTGCACCGAAAATAGCTTCTTGGGTATCTTTGTTATCCTGTATATCACAGCACAACAAACAACATATGGCTGTGCTTGCACTTTTAAAGTTACATGATACATGGAAAACTGTTTGTTTTGGCTTATTTTTGGTGTGTTTTTTCATAAAGATTCATTGGCAGGCATAAATGATGGCTGGTGAGCATGCGAGAGGCAGTGCCCAGTCATGTCCAAAGCCCAGTGGGAAAACAACAGACCACTAGAGAACAGGTCTCACATACTTCAGGCTGTGGTGGATGTGAACAGCATGTCTCTGGTGTCAGATCCACCGGAGATTAGAGTGAACTGAGGCATAAATCAAGGAGATTGGTTTTGGCTTCCTCACTGTATGCCATTTCTCATCTACTAACACCCTCTCTCTCTCTCTCTCTCTCTCTCTCTCTCTCTCTCTCTCTCTCTCTCTCTCTCAGGTGCGCAATGATTTGACCAATGAGCTTGAGAAGGCAGATATCCAGATAGCAGACACTGAGAGTTTTTCTAATGACCCTTGTGTTAATGTCAAAAAACTGAAGGTAAGACAGCATATATGATTTATTTCTAAAGTAAAAGCACCTTACATCTCATCGTCCCCCAAAAAATGAAAGGAAAAGATAACATACATGTTTAAATAAGGTGTTAGTGCACCATGAGCCATTTCAATATACCTTGTTATTGAATATATACTGTAAGTCTATTCACCCATGGAGATATTTGAAAATATTGCTTTTACAAAAGATGTTTCCTCAGTGTATGATGAGTACTGTCTAGCATATCAGTCTGGCATCCCCCATATAAAGGCCACCACAAATGTTCTACATCATTTTAATACTGTGGATGGGCTAGGAGGTTGGGCGATTTGAGACCACTGTCATCATAGGATGGTGTTGGTGGCATAGCTCGGTGGTTATGGTTCTGGGTTACTGATCTGAAGGTTGGTGGTTCAAGTCCTTGTATCACCATACTGTCACTGTTAAGCATTTGAGTGAGGCCCTTAACCCTCAAATGCCCAGACATCTAAATGAAAAAAAAGTGTAAGATGCTCTGGATAAGGGTGTCTGACAAATACAGGAAATGTAATTGATATTCCTCCTTTCTTATAGGGCAGTCGTGGCTTAGTGGTTAGGGCTCTGGGTTACTGATCCAAAAGTTGGAGGTTAAAGCCACCGTACTGCCAAGCTGCCACTGTTGTGCCCTTGGGCAAGGCCCTTAACCCAAAATTGCTCAGATGTATAAAAATGTAAGTCGCTCTGCATAAGGGCGTCTGCAAAATGCCAGAAATGTAAATGTGTTAAAGTCAGCATCATTTTAAACTTCTTTGCCATGACTCTCCCCTTTGTGAGCAATTGGACTCCAGGTTTTACATGTACTGTTTGTCACAGATGCACTCAAACTTGTGTATATTGGGAAGGATGTCTCATTTGACCATATCACTTTTTTTCACATTTCCTCACATATTTTCACAGCTGTGTACCTGTGCCTGTGTTTTTTGCACCACTGAACTCTGAAATTTGTATTTGCCTTTGTAATAAAAATTCTATGCACTGCAACACTATTATAATATCCCTTTCTATGTAGTTTTTGCTGACAGTCTGATCACATCCTGCATTTACAGTGTCGGTCACATAAAAACTCGATCCCACAGATCTAAATGCACTTTCCACTTTTCCCATTGAAACAATGAAACAGTTAAACAGTTAAGTCTTTAAAACTACAGCTCCTGCCATTCTTTCCCCAATAATGAACCCTCTTCAAAGTCATTTAGATCTCTTCCTCTTACAGACTTGACACAAAATTGAGGTCAACTGGTCCTGCTCAGCAGTTTATACATACCACAGAGCATGGTAGGATTTTAAATGCCTAATTATGTCATGCAGGATGAAAGTCTGGAAGAATCTATACTCATTATGCTCCTTATTTGCAGTTATATAGAGTGCATATGTATTATATCCCATGTGTACTTTGTTTTAGATTAATTTAATCTAAACTAAAGCAATAGTCAAATTGAATGCTAATGTACTGTATGTAACCTGCAGATTCCAGATTTATAGGTGTGTGAGTATACTTACTTATCGTGTCCACACATCAATCTAAATGCAGCCCTTCCACTTCTGGACACACATCTGAGCTGTTTTGTTGAAGGACCTGTCGGTAAACCAAATTTTCTAGATCCTGTCAAGAGCATGATTTCTCATGCCATTACTATGGCGCAATAATAGGAAACCATATATGGACTTTCATGAGACAATTACCTTTGATTTTGAGTGAAGTTCAAAGGTCAAACCTCAAACATCTCATTGATATGTTGTGCGTTTTTCTGCAAAACAAAGGCCAGATTTGATTGTAGTGTTACATATTGTTATATTTAAATATAACAAATATATAAAAAAGAAAGAAATGTGTGCCTTCACTGCCAAGCACATTTTATGTCAATTTACCTACTGACCACGATTCACTGCTATAAAGAAGGTTTCATATTCTTTGAGTTGCTCAGTTTTTTAATTAAATATCATTAAGAAAAGAACATCCGTGTACTACAGAACATATTGTAAGACAAGCATATGAATAATTAAACCAGGTACATATATAGAGCCTATTTGCTATTTTATTTACGCTGTGTGACGGAGATATCTTGCACTCTGTGAGTACCTCTCTATTTTGTTATGCTCCTGTGGTGCTCATTCCCCAGTGTTTTTGCTGAAATTTACTTCAATTGATCTAATAACTGTGGAATTCTCCTGGTTTTTCTTGACATTTAAGAACTTTCTTGTAGCTTACAGAAATGTTTAGGTGAGCTGAAGCACTTGACTTCACTATGAAAGTTACCGTTATCTTTGTGGTTGAGTAAATTTATAAATTGTTGCTGCCAGCCCGCTACCGAAATTTAGTACATAAGAACTCATTTGTGTCATTATGATAGCCAGTACAGACAAAAGGCTTTTTTTTTGTTATATTGATCAGTTGATCAATCAGTCATTAATCAGTCATAACATTAAAATCATTATAGGCACTGACGGGAGAAGTGAAAACATTTACCATTACAGTGGTATCTGCAAAGGAGTGTGATGTATTTGACAAAAAGTGAACTGTCGCTTCTTAAAGTTGATGCATTGGAGGCAGGAAAAAATTGCACGCGTAAGGATCAGAGTGACTTTAAAAAGGTCCACATTCTTATGGCTAAACAACTGGGTCTATTCATCTCCAAAACAGCAGGTCTTGTGGGGTGTTCCTGGTGTATGGAGTGGTAAGCACCTACTATTGGTGGTCCATGGAAGGACAACTAGTTAACTGGCAAGAGTATCATGGGTGCACAAGGTTCACTGATGCATGTCGAGAGTGAAGGCTTGCACATCTGGTCTCATCACACAGAGGAGTGACCACTGGAACTCTTAATGCTGGCTGTGACAGAAAGGTGTCAAAACACATAATGGACTGCGGCTTCCTGCATACGGGGCTGCCTGGCCACAGACCAGTCAGGTGTTTTTAATGTTATGGCTGATCAGTGTATTACCACTCTTTATGTAAACGAACTTTACAAATAATAAAATTATTTCATCATTTCTAACTTTTACAATTTTAGCTCGCATTACTAAACTACTAAACTGGCATGGTAACTCTGTGTTCTCAAACTTCCAAATGACATCACAGAAATTCCCATAAATGGCCCATATATTTCACCTCTTAACCATCTCTCAGAGGGCAAAATATCCTTACAGTGACTCATGCTTAGAAATGATGGGAAGACATCATAAATTCATTAACTAGCCCACTGGGCTGGGCTATTGAACACTCCAATGTACTCCAGTGTCCTATGATTATATGTCTGCCCAGAAGTCCACTAAACTGAAAAGTGGCAACTAATGTAGTAGTAGCACCTATAGTTGCTTTCTGATAATGTTTCTGATGAAAAAGCATATCACAACTGTCCAATGACAAAACGGCAATACAACTTTGGCATGCATTTTGGCTATGGGCTATAATGTACCTCAAAATACAGTATTTGAGTCTTACTCGTGTCTTTCATTCTACTTGATAAAGTATTTCAATGTGAGATGGCTGTGTGTACCGCACTGTAGTTTACTCACTTGACTGTTTTTCCCGATTGTGATCTGTTTATACTAATCAAGTTACAGTCTTATAACAGTTTCTAGACAATATCCTTGGTGCACATGTATGGCTTCAAAAAAGTAGATACAAACCAACTGGAGCAGAATCTTTGTTCATCATTCATCATCATCGTCATCATCATCATCATCATCATCATGATCTTAATAAGAATATTATCCTGGTCAGAGTTGTGGTGAATTAGGAACCTGTATAATGAGAACACTGTGAGGTGAGAACACCCCCTGGAAGGGACAGGAGCACTCATTCAGCTTATGGCTCATTTCAACACCACACAACCAGTAATCCAAGCTCTGGATTGAACTGGGAACCCTGGAGCTGTGATGCAGGAACACTGCCCATTGCACTACCTTGACGCCATTGAAGCGAACAAATGTCAGGAAGTCGAGTATTTTCCTTTCTAATGTTGCTAGATGAGTTGTGAAGTAAATAAATGTCCGTGACGATATTATCAATGGGCAACTATGAATGAACAATTATTACACTGCATATGTAAACTGCCCATACCCAGCCTAGTAATTTGTCCATCCTTGTACAGATTTAGCCATAATACTACTAGAGCTAATAGAGTTTAATGGTGTATTCAGAAAATGAAAGACATTTTGGCTTATTTAGCATTCACTTTGGCTGGAATATCACAAACAGTGTGAACAATTTGCTTCACTGGCATCGATGCAGCCTTTATTTAACTGTCTCAGAACTGAGACATGGTAATGAAATGGTTGGAAGCATTTTCACAGGTTAAAAGCCTCACTGGAGGGGCTGAGCACCAGTTTCCACCGACTGAGGAATGCGGAAGAGCCTGAAAAGGAAAGCGGGATTGTTCCTTACAAAAGCTACAATATCCCAGCATGCTCTCTGGCTGTTGTGAAGTGCTGTGGAGATATTGAGGGGAGCCAGGCGTTTTTGAAGGCACTTACTGAGGCTGTGTGAGGAAGAATACAGGAGATTGTTAGACCACACACCATGCATGCTACTTCAATGATGAATTTGCTGGTTTGTTCTAAGGCTGTGGGTGCTGGCAGGAAAAGTGCTATAGGCTTTAAATTGGTGCAAATGCAAGCTGCTCATTAGTGCACATTTATTGACTGGGTGTCTTGTGGTTTTGGGTGTTCAAGATGAAAGCTGCTATAAAGAAAACAGTTTGTTATTTCTAGATTGTATTGATTACTTCACAGATGTAAAAGCTTTCTGAATCAAAACGAGAAGTTCATGAGGTATATTTTGAGTTTTATTTGATTTATTATACAGGTTTTATTTATTTGACATCACAATATTGTTATTAATGTTACATGTGGCTGGTAATAATTTATTTGAATTTATCTGAGTCTTTGTAGACCTTCATAAAGCATTCATGATCATGATTCTGATTTTCATAAAAAGTAATGCTGCAATAAAAAAGTAATGATTTATATAAGGCTAATTTCAAATCTCATGAGGTGTTTTTTGTGACCTCACCCTCATGTAAAAGGGATAAGAGAGAAGAATTTTCCTTTATAATTTGGCTCCTTTCTTTTGTTATTCTCCTTACCAACAGCACATTCATAAATTTTTCAGATATTTATCTGTCAGCTTATCTTTCGGGATTTGTCAAGTCAATGTGGCTCATGGCCTGAAACTTTAATAAGTTATAAAAAAATAAATCTAATTTAATATGATACATATTTGTCACTCGTATAAAAAAAAAAAAAAAAAAAAAAAAGAACACAGGGGTTCAGACGCTCCTGCCGAAAGGACCATTTCATAGTATGACAATATAGAACAAGCACAGCAAGTTTGAAAGCCCCAGTTTCAGCACGTGGCAGGTAAATGTCCGGAAACCTAATACACGGTTTAGACTCTGTGACCTTGAAAAGTAGGTCAAGGTCACTCACACACAAACTCAGCCTATCACTCATAGTAGTGAGCCAGTATACCAAGTTTAAAAGCCACAGCTTCAGCTTGCAACAAGTAAATGTATGGAAACTAAAGTGTGATGGACTGACGGACAGACAGATGGACGGAACCCATTCCTACAGCTCCCGGTGGGTGGACGCTAAAAATGTTTAAACATATTTAGCAAACATGTACATGTCTGCACTGTCCATTCTCCAGCACACCATATCAAACTGTGCTATCACCTGGTGTATAAGTGCACCATGTGTTGAGGGGTCTAGTCTAGTTCCTGAGTGTAAAGAGCTTCTAAAAGATTAAGCTTTTGTGATGGGAGACTGGACGAGGTGGAACCACAGTGCTGCAGAGTGAGCTGAATTATTTACAGACTCAATCAGGCAGCATGTATTAGGCTGCTGTTAGAAAGAGTTACTCGGCATAATATCGCCATGTCTACCCAAGCTTAACAAACAAAACTCTTCTCGCTTCTGACAAATGCTATAATATTCTACAATTATCCAGTGTTTGTTTGTTTGTTTGTTTTTTAGGGG
This sequence comes from Neosilurus hyrtlii, assembly GCA_028564935.1. NCBI lineage: Eukaryota > Metazoa > Chordata > Actinopteri > Siluriformes > Plotosidae > Neosilurus > Neosilurus hyrtlii. The sequence goes on from JAOUQZ010000028.1 coordinate 8,200,602, forward strand.
GCAGTGGAGATGATTTCCTGGAATTAAGAGATGTACTTAAGCACATATGGTTGAGGAAAAAAAGAAATAATTTAGCTGATTCACATAACTGGATGTCATTTCCAGTGCAGTGGCACATAGGACAGCATTGCTTCAGGTTTCCTTGGTTCGGTCATTAGTGTGAGCATAGTTGTATGTATGTATGGTCTGAACTACTGTCTTGGTGAGGTTGTGTGCTGATATGGGTTTGCCTTTGTTTCTTTGTGGACATTCACTAAATGGATTTGACAAAATAAATTGCTCCTAGGTTAGAATGAGTGTGAGCATGGTGCCTTTTGATGGGCTGGCATTTAATCCGACGTATATATCAGCCTGACAGGTTTCCCAGGACAGGTTCTCTATCCACCACACCTCTGACCAATATAAAATGGTTACTGAAAATTAACAAGTGAACCAGGTGGCATTGTGGTTATACTGTTATGAGCTACTGTCCGTGAGGTGTTTCTTATGGTCACCCTGTGTTTACATGGGTTGTGTCTGGGTTCTATGTTTATCTCCATCCTCCAGGTCCATCATGAGCCTTACTAGGATAAAGTGATTACTAAAACTTAAGAAAGAACGAATGATGATTGTTTCACATGTGTAATATTTGCTTACTATGCTTATAGGACAATGATGTGAGGATCATTATTGGTCAGTTTGATGAGAATCTGGCCTCTAAAGTCTTCTGTTGTGTGAGTATTCTTTTGATACTTACTTCTTTTCACACTCTAAAACATATTTAATGACATACATAGTTAAAATGCACTACACTTAAAACAAAGTCGCAGCACAGTGGCGTAGGGATTAGTACGTCCACCTCACAGCAAGAAGGTCCAGGGCTGGAATTCCCAGGCTTTGTGAGGTGTTTCTCTGTGGATGTTCTCCTCCTACAACTAACCTTGCTAGTACCTCCGGGTTCCTCCCACAGTCCATGTACACTAGATTAGTTGGCTATTTCAAATTGCCCATGGGTGTGACTGTGAATGGTTGTGTGTGAGCCATGGATTGGTGAGCTGTTCAGGGTGTAACCCACCTTTGTCCAGAGATGGCTAAGATAGGCTCCAGTGTCCCCGTGACCCCAGCAGGGTTAAGCAGTTCAGTAAATGGATAAATGAATGAAGCAATTAATTAATACATCAAAAACACATTTGTGACCCACTCCACCATAATACAGATTGAGTTGCAAGGTGTTTTGTGTAAGAGCCAAAGTAAGTGTTAGTTAGCAAAGTAAATGGCTTACCAGGACAAAAATGCAATATCGCAAAAATACATCCTTCAACACATAATCCTTGACAGGACCGAGTTCAAATATCCATAAAAACAATCTGTTCGTGCAAATACGCTTCGTTAAGACAGGGTTCCATGCCCAAGTTGTAAAACAATGGGAATATCCACATATGTTGCCGATTTTTATTTCCTTATTATCCATTTTCGGTACCAGAATACTCTACCTACTTACAGAATCCCAGAAGTATTCCACAAATCATATAACAGTAAACCAATGAGAAACAGACATGACTCAGTGTTAATAGAATTTGCTGATTGGTTGAGAGTCAGATTCATTTAGTTTATGGATGCTAGGGAGTTTCAAATGCAGACATTCAGAAACTGGTTCTGTAACTGAAATTACTATTTTTTCATTATATAAATATATATAAATATATCAGTATCTCATTATGTCAAATTTCCTACTTAATCCGTATTATGCTGGAGCAGGTCACATATGGCATAACTAAGGACTTGTTATCCTTAGAAAATACATTATATCTTTACTTCTGTGTCTTATTCCTATTATGTAGTAAATGCCCAATGAATCGCTGCTACAGATCCCTTTTGCATCTTTGTGCCTTCTAGGCCTTTGATTTGAGCATGTATGGCAGTAAGTATCAGTGGATAATTCCAGGATGGTACCAAGGCAATTGGTGGGAGAAGGCAAACACGACCAACTGTAGCACCACAAGGCTGCTTACTGCGATGGAGGGGTACATAAGTGTGGACTTTGAGCCTCTCAGTGCAAAACGGATTAAAGGAATCTCTGGACGGGTGAGTGTATGGCATTTTACATGATTTTAGTAAACCTAAATTTGCGTCATCCTTCATTCCATATGTCTATAGGGCTATTGTTTGGTCAACAAAAATTTCTCTTATAAAAGTAAAATTAGAACCTGCTGTCTTTTTAAAACATAGTACAGTGCACACAGCACACAAAAACATGGACTACCAAGGGTGGTGGTGAAGAACTCAAGTGTCCTGCACAGAGCTCTTACTTCAACACCACTGACCACCTTAGGGATTAATTAGAGTATCAGTTTTGCACCAGGCATTTTCACCTGACATCACTGCCTGACCTCATTAAAGCTCTGGCGGCTAAGTAAGCTCAAATCCTCACAGCTACATTCTAAAATCTAGTAGGAAACCTTACCAGAAGAGTTTGAAGCAGTTACAGAATTAAAATGCATATTGACAAACTCATATGGAAGTGATGGTTAAGTGTGTACATACTATCGGCCATAGTGTATATGTTACAGTGTGTGTTTTGACCTGATTTTGGACTCTAGTTATATAAAGGTCTGAGATGTTAACTAATAAAACCTTGCTAGTACCTTGCAATTCCAGTAACGTATCAATTAGATTAGTGTCTATAGGAAACAATTTGTTAATCATCACAAATTCCCTAATATGGCTTTGTCTGCTTTTTTTCCATTTTTAGACGCCCCAAGAGTATGAGAGAGAGTACACCAGAGAACGGGAACAAAAAGGAGTGGAGGCCAGCAAATTTCACGGTTTTGCCTACGATGGCATCTGGGTGATTGCTAAGACACTTAGCCGTGTTATGGAACTGCTCCACCAGAAACAGAGGCATGACATTTACCATAACATGACCATGGATGACCGGGAGGTGGGAAAGTTAGTGCTGGATGTGATGAACGAAACCAATTTCTTTGGAGTGACGGTGAGTCTCGGTTCCTTTGTCGTCCTTTCAGTGCAAGTGTGAAATCCAGGCTGACAGCCAGCTCTCTAATGAACTGTGATGTTCCTTGTGACGCCTCGTCAAAATTCGTAAAGGGATACATGTTAGAAGTTAGGAAAAACAACACTGATCTTCAGTGAAGCTTGGAGAAACAATTCCTCCATATACATGCCTCACATTATATAGGCACTAAGTATCTTTTAAAAATCTGTTGCACTTGAGGGCAATGAGCCTGTGTAAAGAATCAAATTCGTGGCACGCCTGGCGGCCATTTACACACAAAAAATGCACCAACTTTATGGGCAACTAGCAAGATCTATACATGCTATTTTGCAGAGATGTCAAGTGACGTTTCCTCAGGCACAAGTATTATAAAACCCATTTTATGATTGGTGCTGTTGACCTGCATGCATGAGTGAGATATTAGTGAATGTACGCAGGGTTGTACATTGGTTGAGGAAAAGGCAGTGGTTGGGGGGCAGGGGGGGGCGATTTGGCATGGGAGACAAACAGAAAATCTAATAAAGCTTGCAGAGAGGTGAGAGCAAGAGAGAGCTGTAAAGATTTGGTATGCGGGGAGCATTGTGCCTGCAGACATGCTTTGTGTGTGTGTGTGTGTGTGTGTGTGTGTGTGTGTGTGTGTGTGGTACAGGATTCTGCTGGAGCAAAAAAGAGAAAGAGAGCGGATGGAAAGAAAGCTTGACGAATAATGTAAAGCTGGAGAACACAGCTGTTACAGTGGCACACAGCAAAGCATGAAAGCTAATATACAGTAAATCAACATTAGTTGTTTTGAACCTTCTTAGGTCTAAGCCGGAGGTTATATCACATTTATCATTGTCACTCTAGTGAAATGTGGTAGACACTTAGCTTGACAGCACCCTACCCTGAGCCGTAAGAACACAGTGTCCCTCCTCAGTATTGCACAATAATGGAGGGAAAATCACCGCAGTAAAACAAACAGCTCTTCTAAAGAGAGGAGCAATGTAAGCAGAACAGCTACACAAGATAGTGGTTTTTTTTTGTTTTTTTTAAGAGAAATGCTGTGTGGGGGATTTTATAGGAGAATGATAGTTTGTGTGGTAATTCCCACAGAGCAAGTTTTTTTTTCTCACAAAATGTGACTGTGCTGATCATTTGCAGAATAAGCACTGAAATGTCAGCTGTACAGTCCCCCCAACTGTCTTACAGGCAGTCTGCTGTTTTGCTTTTTTATTTATTTATTTTTTTTTTAATTCAAGGTTATAGCTGTTCTCACAAAGGACATTTTCCTAAGCCCATGCAGCATCTATAACATTTCTTATTACTGTTGTATGGTCCCTGCTCTCCAAATCCCCCGATGCTGTGACTCTTGGACTCTCTTTGTCGGAGTCTGAAACCACCAAGCAGTGTTATTGATCGAATGGCAGCACACTTCAGGAAGTAAAACATTAGCTCAGTGAAGCCTCTGGGGAGTACCGATCACTCTAATGAGAGATGGAGGGCTCGACCGCCACTGAACTTGTGACTGGATCAGAGCCAGCTACAGCTTTTCCTCTTCTGAAGCTAAACTTTAAATTCATTTGTTTCATAATTGTAACATGTTTCTCATGTTGTAAATCTGCAATGGTACAAAATGTCAAATACTAAATGGCCTGTTCTGGCAATTACTTTGAAAATTAGCCAAAGTTATCAAACTTAGCCAGAGAATTCTGGTACACTTCACCACCAACCATGAGCCAGAAGGTACTGTCATAGAAAAATCCTGCTTGATTTACGAACCATATGTTTCAGAAGTTTCTTAAATGTTTGGGTGAATGTAAAATGACACAAATGTGTAAACGTAAAATGTATTTTATTTCTGGAGAGTATAATAACAGTCATAGTTCACCAAATGGATCAAAGACCAGGCAATAGTAAACTACTACAGGATAATATGGGAGACAGGAGAGCATCAAAATCATAAAGCATGAGACATTTGCCTGGGATATTGCATTTAGGGATGTACAGCATTATAAAACTTCATGATGAAACAAAGAACACACTCTCTTACTCTCTTACTCACTCACTCACTCACTCAATTATCGTATCGCTAGGTAACTAGGGTCGCAGGGAAGCTGGAGCCTGTCTCAGCTGACACTGGGTGGGGTACACCCTGAACAGCTTGCCAGACCATTGCAGAGCCAACACACATCCACACCTTGGGACAATTTGAAACAGCCAAATATCCTAAAGTGCATGTCTTTGGACTGTGGGAGGAAACTTGAGTACCAGAAGGAAACCCACACAAGCACAGGGAGAACATACAAACTTCTAAACTGCTTTAAAAAAACAAAGGTATCATTCAAGATCAAAGTGGAATTGTGAGACGTATAGAGTGTTGTTATGTGTGCACATGTGCATGGTAGTATATCGTTCTTTATATCATATTTTAGAACTGCAACGACTAATTATGGGCAGTACAGTGGTGTAGTGGTTAGCAATCCCCAGTGCAAGAAGGTCCTGAGTTCGAGGCCCTGGCTGAGTAAGGGCATTTATTTTATTTTATTTATTTATTTGCCCCCACCATTTTCTCCTCTAATTTTAATCGTATCCAATTCCCACATGTCAAGTAATGCCTTCCCTATCACATGACCACCACCAACCAGGGAGGGGCATAAGCATGCACATACCCCCTCCATGACATGCAATGATGAGTGAAGGCATTTCTGTGTGGAGTTTACATGTTCTGCTTGCTTGGGTACTCCTGTTTTCTCCCACAGTTCAAAGACATGTACATCAGGAAAATTGGCATCAAATTGCCCCTATGGCTGAGTGTGAGTGTGAATGGTTGTATGCATGTGTTTGCACTGTGATGGACTGGTGTGCCCTGCCATCACCCAGAGTGGCTGAGATAGGCTTCAGCCCCCCTGTGACCCTAGCAGGATTAAGTGGTTCAGAAAGTGATTGACTGAATGAATGAACTACCAATTTCTTTGATAATCTAATAATTTCTTGATTGTTTGCTTATTTGTTTGTTGGATAATTGATAAATTATTAAATTTATTTTTATTTATTAATAATTATTAAAAATGGATTGAATGGAATACAAGAGGTATTTCTTTTAAATATCAATTTCCATTATATTCCAGTATATATAGAACATTGTATCATTCGTAGTCAATGGAATCGACTCAAATTTTGCTGTTATTTTAGTCTTTAATGCCTGAGGTTGGTGAATAAACTGGAATTTAGTTCAATGTAAACTGAAAACAAGAAGGAGACTTGATGACCTGATAGTATGCTGTTGTGCATGCTAAGAATGTAAAACTATTGATCAGCACTAATGTGTCAGGAAAAAAGGCTAGGTTACTGATTTAAATAAATTTTCCCACACCACTTCCCTGCTACGATCTCTCCATTGGCTTCCTGTAGCTGCTCGCATTAAATTTAAAACATTAATGCTTGCTTACAAAGCCAAAAATGGACCTGCACCCTCCTACCTCAAAGCACTTATCACACCTCGCACAGCCCCGCATTCTCTCAGATCCTCTAGTACTGCTAGACTGGTCCGTCCTTTAACCAATGGTCAAGGGAAAAATGCATCTAAACTCTTCTCTGTTCTGGCTCCAAGGTGGTGGAAAGAACTTCCTCTGGATGTTTGGACAGCTGAGTCACTGGGTATCTTCAAACGACAGCTGAAAACCTACCTTTTTCAGCAGTACTTAGACTAGCACTGTCATTTTTCACACACACACACACACACACATGCACGCACGCACGCACGCACGCACGCACACACAAAACCTATCCATTGAGTTTTTGACTGATGGTATATTTAGGCTGTGTCCTGACAAACAAGTATAAGAATATATTCACTGAAAGTGACTTTAAAACAGTTCTGTAAGTCGCTCTGGATAAGAGCGTCTACTAAATGCTGTAAATGTAAAATAGCTTTACTGCATGCTCCCCAAAATTGCATGACGCATGTGTTTTGAAGGAGAAAACATTCACTTGGTAGTATAACTATTCAGTTGAGACCATACAGTCTATTCAAGGTTTGCCAAAAGCGGTATAAAACAATCAGCAGAAGTTAGATCATGTGTGTGTGTGTGTGTGTGTGTGTGTAACCATGAATGTTTGATTTGACCAGAAATGTTTTTAAGGCAGTTAATATGGTCAATTCAAGCAGGGACGTCACACTTCTGCTGTTACTCATAATCCCACAAACTCACTCTGACTCATTCAGTCACTCATTTACTGAACCTCTTAATCCTTCTAGGGACACGGGGATGCTGGATCCTCTCTCAGCTAACACTGGCCACTTCAGGGTGCCAGACCACTTTAGGGGCAACACACTCACACACACATACACACACAACCATTCACACTCACACCTATACAACACATAGGGGCAATCTGGAACAGCCAATTAGTCTGATGTGCATGTCTTTGGACTGTGGGAGGAAACTGGAATACCCAGAGGAAACCCATGCAAGCACAGGGAGAACATGAAAACTACACACAGAAATGCCCAAGCCCGGGACTCAAACCCAGGACCTTCTTGCTGTGAGACAGACGTGCTAACCACTACACTACAGTACCGTACTAATGGAATACAGTAACCCTTACATGACACTATTCTATCTACACAGTGACTCCCCAAGTCTAGTATTAGGATAAACCTGTAATTCGCATTGCAGTCCACAATACTTGCTGAAATTGCACTCATATAGAAAATACATGGGACAGTACTGTACAGTAGTGCTGCACTAATCACTAGGTTTACCTTATTTTATACCTTACAGTACAACTTTCATCCATTCATTCAGTCATTCATTCATTTGCTGATCCAATTAATCCTATTTGGTTACACCCTGAACAGCTTGCCCAGACTACTGCAGGGCGACATACACAACGGTTCACACTCACATTCACATCTAAGGGCAATTTTGGAACAGCCAATTAGCCTAACATGCATGTCTTTGGACTGTGGGAACTGGAGTACACAGAGGAAACCCACGCTAGCACAGGGACAACATGCAAACCCCACACAGAATGTGAAACCCAGGACCTTAATGGTGTGAGGCGTACATTCTCATGTACAGTACAACAGCTGTTTATGTTTTAGTGCAGTATACATATATTATGTTGGATATAGATTATGTATAATCTATATAATGCAGAAGCTTTTATAACTACTGCTCTGATTTATACAACATGGAATTTACACAGATCTCCAAGAATTAAATGTAATAAAAATATTTATGCAACGGTTTAAAAACACAGACAAGAATGACGAAGGGACTCTTGCACTCTTGTACTCTGCACTTCAAAGCCAAACGTCTTTAGCGATGAGATGGGTTTTCAGTCTTTTACTTGGATACTAACTAACAGACTTCTACTCATCGCCATGGAAATACTGGGTGCCACTGAACCCAAATCCAAGTCAAATGCCTCATTAGCCAACTCAGTTGGCACATGGCCTTTGCTTACCACTTAACAGATAATGAACCCAGGACAAAATTTTGACACAGTGTTACGGTTTTATGGATACTGTTCTCCCATGTCACAGTATCTGGTTTGTTTTTGTTTTTGTTTTTTGTTTTTTTATCTGATCAGTCAACCACACTGACATGTCGAAAAGACAATAATTCATAATGTTCAGTGGGTCTTTATGTTATATTGGTTCACAGGTCCTATTATCTACTTTAGCCTTTCGTCACCAAGCAATTAAGTATGACTTTGGTGGCCGATTGCATTAAGCTTCCACACAAGACCCCACAGTCTCATTAACCGATACGGGCCTGTCAACTGGTCAACATGAACCGGACCTCCTTAGTTTAACCAGTCCATTTTGCCAAAATTAATCATGTTTGCCTCAATAAAAGGATCAATTTACTGACCTCTAATTTAATAAATGAGCTGAGAATACGGACCATGGCTGAATTAAAGGTAAACACTCCAGATTTTCACTGTGCCAAGAGTCAAGGCTACAGCGGTAAAGCCAAACATTACTCTTAATGAGGCTAGTCATAAACATGACAATTACATACTTTAGCCTGTATCCTTACATGTACTGTATCCTTACATGTACTGTATCCTTGTAGCTGCCAGTTTTTTATGCCATTGTTTTGAAAATTGTTTGTTTTCACAGGGTCAAGTGATGTTCAGGAATGGAGAGCGCATGGGAACTATCAAGTTCACACAGTTTCAAAGTAAGTGAAATCTGCAGTCTGGGATTGATTAGACATGGAATGCCATCCTCTGGCGTACTAAACTGTCCTGTTAGTCCTCTCCCTCTAGAACATTGCTGGTCAGTGATTAAGGCTTTGGTCTACTTGTTCTCAGTCTAAATCCCAGTATTGCCAGGCTGCCCTTAAAAAACACCAGAAGGATTCATCTGCTCAGAGTAATAGTAATTCACTTTAGATAAAAGCCAAATGAGTTAAAGTAGCGTATAGAGACATGTCATAAGTAAATGGACGCCTCTCATTACAGAGTTTTATCTTTGAAACTCTTTTGATCAAACTTGTGTGTATATATATATATATATATATATATATATATATATATATATATATATATATATATATATATTTGACTACAGTATTGAAATAATTTATAGAAACTAACTATGCCGTGAACACTAGGAGAAAAAGCATTGGGATTTCCTCTTGCCAGATTTAATAGAGTAATTGTACAATTTACTAGCATCAGCAGCAAGAAACAATCAGCATCTCACTCAGGTCCACCTGGGCCCTCTGTCAGGTGTCTTCGGAGTGTCAAACAGACTGTTGAAAATGACTGGTGGGGGAATACACGTGTTCACTGACATAAAATAAAACAAAGATTTTCACTTGTTAAAGTAAGAATATTAAAAAATGTACAAATAAACATTTCTGAAATTTCCAAAAAAAAAAAAAACTCAGTGACCGATATAGCCCCCCTTCTTTTCGATAACAGTCACAAGGCTTCCATTCACGGAGTCAGTCAGTTTCTTGATCTGGTCAGAATCAATTTTTTGTGCAGCTGCAACCACAGACTCCCA
>JAOUQZ010000028.1:8227233-8240687 GCA_028564935.1 Neosilurus hyrtlii
AGAGTCGGCTGAGATGGGCGCCAGCCTCCCCGCAACCCTAATTAGGATTAAGCGGTTCAGAAAATGAATGAATGATTGAATACACACATACAGAGTCATTTCCTGGTATTAAGCGAAAGCCCTTTTGTAGTTGTTTGTCCGCTTTGGTAAAATGCTGTATTAAAACTAAATAAACAAATGCATTTTTTTGTTGTTTATTTGACCTTTAAAAATGTGTAAACATAATGCATTTGGTACAAAGTGTATTCCCAATGGTGCTTGCGTATGCATTGATTGACAAAATCAAAATTCATTATAGCTAGCCTGCAGAGCAGAAAAAGTTTCCAGTGTGCTTCCATGTTTTAGCTGCCCACAAAGCCTGAATAAGTGAATAAAGTAAAATGTAATAGTAAATATAATATAATAATATACAGTATACACATATAGTACATCTAATAATATACAGTAGTAAGCTAGTTAAGTGCACATTAAGGGAAATACAGTAAGCATGATCATGTAATACATCATGTGTGTGCTCACTCAACAAAACATTAGCAATGCTATTAGCCAGAAATGGCTGTGATGTTGTCCGGGTAGCGCCTTTATTTTCGCTTAATATGTTTAACTGCAACTTTGTCATTAAGCTTTTTTGCTCAGATTCTTTATTGTCTCCACATGCCATGTGTTTCTCATTCTGAAAAGAACATCTTTCATCCATGCCTATTAATCTGCCTAATAAAAATCATACTGTCAGTAGACACACAACTGACATATCACCTCCAACAATGTACTCATTCTATGGGCTTTAAAAACAGATTAAATTATTATATGTTAGAATGGGAGTAATGATTAACAGCCATTGGACAACATGTTATTAACATACATATTTGGGTGGATTTTGCATAGAATAAAATATCGCAATATATATTGGACACTACACTCACTAGTTTTTCCATCCAGACACATGGTTTCTCCACATTATATTTGGAAGCCCTCTCAAATGGGAAAAACCTCATGATCAATGGCCAGTTATTAAAGTGGTCAGATTATAAAGGTGTATAAATCTTCCTCAGTGAAATTGAGCTAGCTTAGAAAAATTTCATTGATCTGATTTTGGTAAAGACTTTTGATTAATTTACGTATGAGAGAGACAGTAAAACTGGAAGCAAGACGAACAGATGAAAGAAATAAGACAGAATATACACAGTTGTAGAGCATATGTCAGTAACAGAAACCTTTGATTCACCTTTTTTTAAAAACCAACATCCTGCACTGACAGCTACATATAGAAAAAATATAAGCCCCCAAAAGTGTATGTGTGTGTATGCATAGAGAGAGAGAGAGAGAGAGAGAGAGAGAGAGAGAGAGAGAGAGATGAATACACACAACCAGCTGCTGATTTGTCCACCCCTAGTACAGTCCAGTAATGGACATTAATAAATATATCAGGTCAGACATTTATGCATGAGCTCTTCTGAAAATCATGTTAAGCAGCTGTTTAGCATCAGCCTGAATATGGATAACTTTCCCCACTTATCCCCTGACATATCTTTTGAACTTAACTCTGAACACGGCCCACACAGAGAGTAATTGCTGGCTATGGAAGCACCTGAGAGCCTGAGCTAAGAAGAGATTGATGTGATTGAGGTAGTGGAACGGGGTCTTCAGAGAATGGTTAGTGCATGAGTAGTTATTTTGGTGCAGGGGTGGATGTTTTTTAAATCTATCTATCTATCTATCTATCTATCTATCTATCTATCTATCTATCTATCTATCTATCTATCTATCTATCTATCTAACTATCTATCTATCTATCTATCTATCTATCTATCCTCTAAAACTGTATGCATTCAAGGATCATTTCCCTCATTAAAATAAATGACCAAGTAGAATATATTTGTTTAATCAGATTCTCTTTATAAACTTTTGGGATTTTGTGTGACATTTTCAAGCACCACTTTATGTAGGTAGTACGCTGGTCTGTGATGGCATGGCAAGCTATCCAGAGCGTACTCTGCCCTCGCCTAGGGTTGGCTGAGATGGGCGCCAGCCTCCTCATGACCCTAATCAGGATTAAGCAGTTCAGAAAATGAATGAATGAAAATACGCTGGTGTCACAGGTCTCAGAAGAAACGTGTTAACCCTCAACATTCCCATTTAGGAGCAATCATATAATGGGGGGACATGGACAGTGGGTGGGAATTAGTAACAAAATTAGAGAGAAAAATACGAACACAAATAAATACAAACAAACAAAAAGTCTGTGCTGGTTGATTTTGAATGTTGAACATAAAAATGGTAGCTGTGTGGACAGCTCGCCAGGCCATCACAGTATTATTATTATTATTATTATTATTATTATTATTATTATTATTATTATTATTATTATTATTATTATTATATGCTCTCATTGCCCAGGATAAAAATAATAATACTTTTAGAAAATGTATAAAAAAGCTCTATAGAATAAAGTTCAATAATACTGGAACTCCAGACACACAAAATACACAAACTGACAAACACACTTCATCAAAAGCTGTGTGATTTTGTCCCACGTTTTCACTCTCCTGCTGACCTCCTTTCTGACATGCTTTCTATTTCCACCGCTTCTCACTTTTAGATGTAAAATAAGAAAACAGAGAGGAAGGGAGATGACACACAAGGTTTTTTCTGTTGTGTGAGGCATTATGTAAAGGATAGCTACCCCTGTAACTGCACAGCTCAGCTAGCTTTTTTATTTATAGAACACACACACACACACACACACACACACACACTACCTTTCCTGCCGCTGTACCAGTGTGGGTGCTGAGTTTAAGTGAAAAAAAGCGAGAGATGAAGAGAAGAGATAAAACAGACTTGGACAGTCATAGGCCCGGGGAGAAGAACATGTAACGTTGATTGAAAATGCTAAGAATTGTGAATGGCAGAGAAGAATAACTGTGGGAACAATAGAGACAGCACGAGCAGTGTCATGTATGACCAAATAGTCATTTTGTACTTTGTATCTTTAAAAATCCAAGCTATCCATTTTATTGATTAAAAAAAATGCAAGACAGAAGAACTTTGAACTTAATGCACCGTCTGGGTGTAATGGACATTCACATCAGTAGCATAGCATACTGTAACCTTCATTCTTTCATTTTTTTCCCAAACCACTTAATCCAGCTAAGGTCGCGGGGAGGCTGGAGCCCCTGGACAGCTTGCCAGTGGATTATATAACAACACACACAACCATTCACGCTCACATCTAGGAGCAATTTAAATAGTCAATTAGCCTAATGTGCATGTCTTTGAACTGTTGGAGGAAACCTTGAAGAAACCAATGTCAGCATGGGTAAAAGATGCTTATTCCACACAGAAACACTCTCACTGAGCCCAGGACTCAACCGTAAAACCTTATTGATGTGTAGCAGACTTGCTACCCACTACACCATTGTGCCACCCTTATTCAAAACATGATCACACAAAAACAAAAAATAGGCTACACAGACAATAAATAATTAGGGCAGTGAAGAAGACACAAAACAGTACACAAATAATCACATATGAAATAGGATGTATATATATACATATATATATATATATATATATAAATGTGTGTGTGTGTTCATTCATTATCTAAGCAGCTTAATCCTAATTAGGATTGCAGGGAGGCTGGCACTCATCCCAGGGAGGATGGCAGGGCGGAGTACACCCTGCACAGCTCATAATGCCATCTCAGGGCCAACACACATGCAACTATTCACACTCACACTCACACCTAGCAGTGATTTGGAACAGCCAAATATCCTACTATGCATGATTTTGGACTGTGGAAGGAAACCAGAGTTCCTGGAGGAAACGCACACAAGCAGAGGGAGAACATGTAAACTCCAGACAGAAACACCCCGAGTGCAGGAATCGAACCCAGACCTTCCTGATGTGAGGTGGACATGCTAACCCCACATGGACAGGGATAATTACAGAATAACACAAGATATGTGAGAGGATATTCTAGCCACAGATGCAAATTGTTTTCATTGTGGCAGAAACGAGCAACAAGCCACAGCAGATAATGTATATTATACAATGTATAAGCAGTATTAAGTCCAGTGATAGTTTGATATAAACACAAGATAAGTGCTTTATCTTTTATTAGGGTCACAGAGACACTGGAGCCCATCCAGCCCAACTCTGGGCAAAGGTGGGGGACACTGTGAACTGCTCGCCAGACCACATTGCCAACACACATACACAGCAATTCACACTCACATTTAAACCTAGGGACAATCCGGACTAGCCAATTAACCTAATCATTGGACTGTGGAAGGAAACCATATATATACACCAATCTCCCAAGATGCAAACACCTGGATCTTAATGGGAAAAGTTTACTGCAGGTTATGCACAATACCCACCCGTGATTGAATATGACACAAAGTGCAACCCTTCTGAAGCATGAGCCGAGCGCTGCAACCTTCTTTTCATTGTTGAACTAGAAATCAGGATCATTGGAACACCCCCTTAGTGCACTTGTGGAGAGCATGTTGGCATAATGATTAATACCCGCGGCTCACAGCAAGAAGGCCTTGGGTTCAAACCCTGTGGTCAGCAAAGGTGGTTTTATGTGTAGTTTGCATGTTTTCCCTCATGCATGTGTGGGTTTCCTCTGGGAACTCCAGTTTCCTTCAATGGTCCAAAGACATGCACATTAGGCTAATTAGACTATCCAAATGTCTCCTGAGGTGGGAATATGAGTTTGAATGAATGTTTGTCCAAGAAAATAGGTTCTGCAGGGGGCTTGCATTGGCGGCTCAACAGGCTACGGTTTGAATTCTTAACCCAGCTCAAAACAGCCATGTCAACACCACATACAATTGGGAAAAGGATGTCACATACAGACAGACATTTTGAGCATCTGCCCTTTGAAAGAATACAGCAGCAGTGACACTTTAAAGACAGAAGTAACCCAATTTCTCTGGCAGCATGACTGCAGAAGAGGACATATCGTTTGTAGTTAGCAATTTTTAGTTTGTCAGTCTATCAGAGAAAAGACAAATGCTGCAGTTGATAGAGACAAGTATGTCTCCAGTCTTGGCTGTTTAATCCACAGGGAAATTGGATTTCTCTGAAGGTCCAGCATTCAGGACTCAGACTCGACATACTGATGGAGGAGCGAGTGCTGTGGCATGTTCGAGCAATGGTTTCTCTTGGCTCTGCAGTTGTGTTTGGCAGCTCTTTATAAAGCTGAAACACACTCTTAGAGCATTTAGTTTTTAAGGCAGCTAGCACTCAATATTGGCCTAGTGGTGTAAGGAGATGCCCTAGTCACCCACTGCATTAGAACAGAGCTGAGACATGCTGAGTATAACACTGCATTATCAATCCTGCAGAATTTCATTAATAATAGCATTGTAAAACATGCACATGAATACAGACTTAGACAAATGCTCAAAAAGCAGGTGCTAAAGATGTTGTGAACAAGCAAACCCCTGTCTGGCCATGATCTAGTTTCATAAATCAGGACAGTCTACATGCTGGTATAATTAAAAAAAAAACAACAACATTGTAGATGCCAATCCGACCCCCCACCCCTTTCCCCAGAAGCATGTGCACGCTGACTGGTCTACAGTTACGTGGCCTTATATGCAGCATTCTGCAATGCACTGTGTGTCCCAGTATAGCCAGCAGGTTTTCCAGCAATTTGTGCTCTTCTGTAGGATCACACCGCACGGACAAGCATTCAGCCCCCATGTGTGTCAGTGAGCTCTGGGTGAATCCGTTACTGTGGGAGGAAATCTGAGTGAAGAAACCCACGCAAACATGGGGAAACATGAAAACCTTGCTGATCCCAAGACTCAATCCTAGGACCTTATTGCTGTCAGGAGACATACTAACCACTATGCCATATATAGGCTGATACCATATGGTCGCGGGGAGGCTGAAGCCTATCTTAACCGACACTGGGCAAACCCTGAACATCTCCACCATTTACACACATTCACACATAGGGGCAATTTGGAATAGCCAGTTAGCCTAATGCCTATGCCGTTGGACTGTTGGAGGAAACCAGAGTACCCAGAGGGAACCGATGCAAGCATGGAGAATCAGAATCAGGGTCCATAGACAGGATTTCAAGTCAACATTTGCTTGACTGTCTATGCAAAGCATGTACATATGTCTAAGTGAAAGATTGTATTATGAATTTTGAGAACAATCCAGACAACTTAGTGCACTAAGTGAGTACTTCCTTGTTTGTAAATTCTGTATTGAAACATTAAATCATCTACACCTGATTATGAACTAGGTGATAGTATTTTGTTATATTTTAAGGATCTTTCACCTTTGAGTGTGTATTTGAACCTTTCACCTCAGGCTGATTGAGGATAAATGCAGTCTCTTCTTTATTACCACAGCTTTCGTGTGACTCTTGCCAGTTCAGCTTAGGGTAGGTTAGTTATGATTGAACTATTGGGAGTTCAGATACCTCTTGCCCTTGAAATGTGTACCCAATTACTGTGTTTTTGTATCCTAATATATTGCAATATTTCCAGTGGCACGAAAGGTTTTGGCCTGCCTTTGTTTGGCCAATTCCAAAGCCATCAAAAGCCCATGGATCAAAACCAATCACAAGCTCTATTCTGAGCCATGCAGTGGGGCACCTGAAAGGAATCGTTGCATTTCTGCAATGTGATACCTTTAAAGTGCACCCAGTGTCTCTTCTCCATGACCTTTCCTTTGATTCTGTCCAGGTCAAATGCTGTTAAATAAAAAGAAAAGATCAGACAGTGCTTTCATCGTTCCAAAGTTCAACGTACTTCCTTTTGAATTGTGTGAACGTCGACCACTGTCTTTCATTTTCCACATTCACATCTGCCCATCTCTCTTGTGATTTCTCTTTTGCTCCAGATTATCAAGGACCAGAAGCTGCTGATCATTGTGGGAGGAATGCTGCTAATTGATCTGTGCATTCTCATATGCTGGCAGATTGTGGATCCCCTCAAGAGGACGGTGGAAATGTACAGCTTGGAGGTTGGTTTGTGTGTTTGCAGTGTTTTCAGTGAGTCGCTGTCACTCCTCTCCTCTCTCTTAATCAGCTCGATGCATCATTGTGCCTAGCTGTAATAATCAGATCTCAGGTGGCATGTGTTATCTGTGGTCCAGGAAGCAAGCTATCCAAACCCTCCCTTTCCTACTGTGTGTTGGCACAAACCATTGGAAAATAAACCTGGATGATCCTGTCTGTTGCTGCTGTATAAGGGATGACATGTAGAAAATGGAAAAGAGCTCTGCTTGCTTAAATATGTGCTAGATCCTGTCACCACTGATTAGACACATTAAACTGAGCACACACTCAGCCTTGAGCACTCCATTGTTGGCTATAATCATGGTTAGTGTCCATACTGTGTTTGGGAGAGACTGGTGTGCAGAGGCATGTTTTTATAGACCATGCACTAAATCTTATGTGCTGAAGAACATCTATAGTGATATTGATGTCACGGAAACATTGCTTTGTATTTCAAATGAAGGGTTGAGAGCCACAGTGGTCTAACCCACAAAAACTGAAAAAATGAGATAAGGTCATATTTTGACAGATGTGAAAAAAGGTCTACGTGTGCCAGAATGGTCCCTTCATCTTCCTTATGACCTTGAATTATACGGTAAGCATTATCCCTGATTTTTTATATTCAGTATATCCAGTATAGTGAGGTATTCCTGAACCAGCGAAATTCATCATCCATTCGATTAATCGTAATTAGGATCTCAGGGAGGCTGGCACCCATCTCAGCCGGCTCTTGGCAAAAGCGGGGTACAGCGTGCCAGGCCATCGCAAGGCCGACATGTACACAAACCATTCACACTCGCACTTATACCTAGGGGCGATTTGGAACAGGCAATTAGTCCACTGTGCATGTTTTTGGACTGTGGAAGGAAACCGGAGTACCTGGAGGAAACCCACACAAGCATGTGGAGAACAGGATCACAGAAACACCCGAGCCAGGAATCGAACCCAGTTCTTCTTTCTGTGAGGCAAACATGCTAACCACTGCGCCACCGTACTGCCCCACAACATATGAGTATAACAATATTTCGGATCTAGATAACCTGTAGTATCTTAAAGCCATAAAGGTCAGCCATGCTTTCACAAAATGACAAGTCAACACTAAATAAAGTGCCAGCAGACACAATAGTCTGCAATAGACACATCAGCTATTTAAATAACTGGTGTTAATTTAATTATGTTTATCTGTTTACATCTACACTAATGGCATTTGAGAAATGCCTTTATCCAGAATGACATTTACTCTTTCTTTAAAACTGGGCCTTTGTGGGTTAAGGGCCTTGCTTATGGGCCCAGCAGTAGCAGTTTGGCAGTACTGTGATCTGTTAACTGTATTTTGATGATTTTGTACCACACATTGCAATCTTGCCTTTTTCTTCTTTGTGTCTTCATTTCATTTATTCATCATAACTGACCAGTAACATGGAGAAAACACAAACCGTTCATTGCATATACAAGGCGACATGAATAAAGATTGTAAAAGTGCCACAAAAAAAAATCTTTGAGAATTTAATTCAGTATTAATATTCACATTAAACATGACACGATCACACGAACATTCCACCAAGCTAATCGCTTACGGACTCTTCAAATGATGATACGCTGGTGCTTGCTCCTTTACATGACAGACAGAAAAGAGAACATTTTGGGTGTATGTGCTGTACTGAGAAGGAGGTGACAACACAGAGAGAATCACTACTTAGTCCAGGAGATGAAACTCTATCATGGCTGCTTTCAGTGCTATTTCAGGATGTACGTATATGGGTCAGATTTTAAATCCTTGTCTTAGTAATATTTGCTGCCCTTCTCAAAAACAGCAGGATGCTGTGACACAAAATAAACCAGTGTCTCTGCCATCTTCTGTCAGCTGTCAACTTTCAAGCTCAAGAAGCAAAATCCTGATTGGTTGAATGTGCTCCTTATTTTGGGGATGAAACACTAGAAAAAAATTGAACCTTGCTTTTTTGCAAAACAAATTTTGTCTTTGATGTGGAATCGCTCATTTAAGGTGAGAGGAGTGGGTGCTCGAAAAAACACAGAGTCACACAAATTAATCACACACACACACACACACACACACACACACACACACACACACACACACACACACACACACACACACACACAAAAACCTACTTGTAAAGGCTTTAACACTGGATTACCGGCCGCTGTTGCTATGATGCCTTTCATAAATGCACTGCTCTGCATCTAGTGAGCGTCCATTCATGACCGGTGTTAGTAGTTCGGGTGCACTGGATTTAATAAACAATCCTGGAATCATTTGTGCTGTTTCCGATGTGGATGGAAACGAGTCCTCAAGCCAGTCTGTCCAAAATGGATCACTCCAAAACAGATCTGAACTAACCTAGATGTGGTCAGGGCCTTGAACTCAAATTGACCGAGCTTTTATTCTCTCTCTCTCTCTCTCTCTCTCTCTCTCTCTCTCTCTCTCTCTCTCTCTCTCTCTCTCTCTCTCTCTGTCTTTTGTTATACTGCGACTTAGTTTGTTTTACTTTGTTTGAGTCAGAGAATTATGATAGTGTCCGTGGTGAATTATGCACTGCCACTTTTGTTGTTTTTTTTTTTTTTTGTTTTTGTTTTTGTTTTATTTATTTATTTTTTCAATCTAATCCCTGCCTAAGACAGTTTGCGCTCCTAGCAATTTTTAAGTTGTTTATTAACAACTAACACTTGATTAAATAGTACTCGATTGGTTTTCATGCTTTGGGCATTATCATTACCATTAATTAAGAATAAATTAATATTAGTGAACATGTTTGTTATCGTGATTACAAAATAAGAATAGTTCTAGCTAGTGGACTTGTTTATACTTTATATGTTTAAATTAGCAGAGAGTTAGCTTTGGTCTTTTACTATTCCTCTTCTCTCTTTCTCTCTGAGCTTGTTACTGTTGGAACCCAGTCTCTTCTGTAAGGCACATAGGGCTAACTGGCCAAAGCAGGGTGGATGAGGGAGGGCATTCCTTGCATGCATGGTGCTGTCAAATGTCAGCCTGATGAAATCATACCTCTTCCTGTCCCTGAAGAAGTCCATGCTAAGCGATTAGCTCAGATTGATTGGTACTAGGAAAAGGCCCATTAACTCCACCATCGCTCCAGAGTACTTAGTGCTGTCTCTTCCTCCTTCCCAACATCTAAAGCTTCCTATTTATAATTATCATCAGGTTAATCAAGAAGCAAAGGGTTCTTTCTTGTGAGTGGTCTTGTATGGCTTTACATTAACCATCTCAGGTGATTCAGTCTCATGTATGATGTTATTTCATGTCAGAAATCTTTTCACTTTTCATCTCTCTACTTTCTGTTCTTTTGTTAAAAAAAAAATTATAATAATTAATAATTATAATTAAAGTGCACCCTTTATAACGATTAAGTCTGTTAAGTCGGAACAGACTTAACAATGTATGTTTTCAAACGTACACATAGTACAAACTATGTGCTCAAGGAGAATGTGTATCTTCTCTATATCTTAAGTTAGCACCATTCAACACTGTGCCCAGTCCTTCCTCACTGATCAGCTGGAAGTTTTGGAGTAGCAACAGCCAGAGTAAAGTTGAGCCTGTGCTGATTTAGATCCAGCCAAAGACATGGAATAGACTTGGGCAAACTGGGCCATCTTTGGTGCAGATAGCTAATAAATTACTGGTAGGACTTAGACATATTGGGAAAATGCCAGCGTTTTACCATGGTAAGCTTAGTGTAATGTTCCGACCATATGTAAGATGCATCTATGTGTGGATGTTACTGCTGATAATTAAGAAAGAAACAGTTTGTGTAGGGCCAGTTATATTCTTATACTGCACACCTATACCACCAGACATTCTGTGCGCCTCTTTGTAATTTTGAATATGATTGCATTTGAAGGACAAAGAACTGATTAGAATTCCACAGGGTCCTCGGGTGACACTCACCATACTCGCTCTTTTTCCAGTGCCGGCGTTGCAGTGCAGAAACACATGGTATTGCAGGGATCTGTTGCCATGGCAATGGCCATAGTTTCTGACACCCATAAACCAGCAGCGCCATTCTTGATCTGCAGACCAAAAAGGAAAAGAAAGAAAACAGCATGCCTTTTGACAGATAGCTCACAACGATGTGCCCCTGGCATAAACCAAAACAATAAGACAATATGGTTTTTATAGTATTCAAAATATTTAAAGATCTATAGATATTTAGGTTTTTACTGTTGACTCTAATCATCTATAATTATTTGCAGTGACATTGTCAGGAATTTTTCCAATTTTTTTGTAAGCTTTTTAAAATCACATCACATGTGGTGAAATGGACAAAGCCCTGTTTATACTGATGTTTCGAAGAATGTGTAGCACTCATGATGTCATTGCAGACAGAATGAGCCAGATGTACTTACATGTAAGCAATATGCCCACGAAATAGGACGAAATAGTCAAACTTTTCTTTTTTTGGTTGTTTTCAGTTTCGTCTGGCCAAAAAAATGCAAGGTCTCATTGTAAAAACCTTTAATATAGATTATTATTGAGGATATGTGACCCTGCACTGGCTGTGTGTCATGTATTGTATTGAACCTGCCATTAAAATGTAAATAAAACAAATCCAACTGCTTTTTTTCTCTGTATGTTTTAAATGTAACTTTCATTTGATTGTCTCGAGTCCAGTGGGTCCGGTTCAATTAATTGTGTATTTCAGCATGAACTTGGCTTTGGCTTATGGGACAGCCACTATTTCAGCCTGCACGAGTACGGAGCTGCACGTAAAAACCTGCACCTTCCCCCATGATGCATTCATTTCATGTCAGATCGGAGCATAATTACCTGTTAGAGGTTTTAAATAATTAAACCTGGGGATTTAGCATTTATTTTGTACGTGCATAACAGACTAGATCAGCTTTCCGACTCACGTTGATAAGGGAAAATCCCATATTACATCAGAGGAGAGATTATGTGGGAAATCCAAGTTGAACTAGTTATTCCAGGAAAAGGTAATTTAAAAAAAAATACAGCAATAGATTTCTGCATAGCCCATATAAGTCCCCTGTAATGCATCCCAAAGAATCAGATCATAGCGTAAATGGTATAGATCTGAGATGCGTGTTCCTCTGTATGTTGTTAAAAGCAGCTTGAGCAGTACGTTCACTGACACCGGAACAACCACTTATATTTAGAAATAATATTATATTATTATAATACATGTGTGAGATGGCAAGAGGCACGTTGCGTGTAGTAAAAATGCAGATTTATTTTTTTAAAAACAAAAGTGTAAATAGAGGCATACAGTTCACCCGCCAGCCACCTCTTTATAGAAGAGGCAGACTCGCGTGACCTATGCATCATTTCATGGGTCATCTTTGTAAAAAATGGGCATATTCACGTGATGTGTCATAATTTCATGGGTTTTTCAAAAAAGAGTCACTTATGCAGTTCAAAAACAAACAAAAAGGACCGAACTGCTTCTGAAGCTCTTCGCTCTTATTCGAGCCACTCTAAATTTGCACCACATTCTGAGCAGGTCCAAAACTTTTTTCAAGACCACGAAAACGGACCATTTACCTCGAATTCAACCAACTACCTCCGAAAATATATTCAATTACCTTCAAACTAGAATTCGCTTGTACATTCGGTCGTGATTGCTTACATGTGAGCTTGGCATAATGTCAAGTGCAAGAGGGGAGTTTTAAACACAATGCTCAGTATTTACGTATTTTCAGAACTGGATTACTTATTTATACCTTTCACAGTGAGATTATTTTTTGTAAAGGGTGTGTATCTAATACTGTGTGACCTCATTTGTTAGTGATTCACAGTGCCTGAGATATGAAACTAAGGAAATGGATGTGGCTGGTTTGCTTTTCAAGTGATTTTGAGTATATTACAATACTATTGATGATGAGGGAGGCACAGTGGCATAGTGGTTAGCACATTCACCTCACAGAAGGTCCTGGGTTTGAGTCCTGGGCTCCTGCATTTCTGTGTAGAGTTTGCATGTTCTCATGCTTGTGTGGGTTTCCTCCAGGTACTCAGGTTTCCTCCTACAGTCCAAAGACATGCATATAAATGGATAAATGGCTGTAGTAAATTGACCCTAGATGTGAGTGTGAATGGTTGTGTGTGTTTTCTGTGATGGTTAGCTGTTCAGGCTGGAGCCTGCCTTTGCCAAATTTTGGCTGAGATAGGCAAGAGCCTCCCCATGACCCTGTAGGAGAAACACTTTGGCAAATGATTGAGTACTGATAATGAACAAATACCTGAAACATTGAGGGTACATTAACCAGGTCACATGACAAAACCAAGTACTCAGATATCCAGCTATGGGTACATTTCTACCTTTCTTTTTGTAATTTAAAGTGCTTTAAGCCTCTTCTTTCTAGTAGCATTTTTGTAATACTATTTTGTGTGTGTGTGTGTGTGGGGGGGGGGGGGTGTTGTTTTTTTGTAAAA
>JAOUQZ010000028.1:8283099-8293698 GCA_028564935.1 Neosilurus hyrtlii
GCCCGAGCTGGGAATCGAACCCAGGACCTTCTTGCTGTGAGGCGGACGTGCTAACCACTACGCCACCGTGCTGCCCACCTCTAATTTAGTATTATGTTATTGCCTCCTTATCACACAACCACCATCAAGAATGCACAGGCTCCCTCCATGACATGTGATGGTGTCACCCACATCTTTAAAGAGCTGCTTGCACATACGCATTTGGGGGCGGCCTTACACACTAGTAGGAAAATCACCATCCGATCCATTGTACGCATTAGCCCACAGATGCCTGTGACTGGCTGCTGATCGCTTTAAGTGAGTGGGAGGTGAGAATATGTCATCCCTCCCTCCCATGAGGGATAAGCCATTTAGCCCCCATAAACCTCAACTACGGATGGTGGCAAAATTGCGATCTCCAGGTTGATAGTTGTGTACTAGAGCCCAAGCCCTACTTGATATTGAGTTTCTGAGGTTTAGATTAAAACATTCAATTAGACCAACCAACCAAACAGACTTAAACAGATGATAAACAGACTATATATATATAGAACTAAATAAATAGATTTACTTGTAATGATAATGCTGGGTTGTGATGTCCAGGACACTTGGCTATTCTACATGAACCCCTGGGCGTACTCTGAGAGCTACATTCATTGCAGCACAAAGCTTCTGGCTGAATGGAAGAGTAAGCACCACAATGAACATATTCTTTACCATCTTATGTTCGTTCTGATAAAGCGGTCCCCAGCATACTCTAAAATATTTATGAATTTGAATGAACAATGCTGATGTGGTTGGATTTTGTTTAACTTAATACAGATGAAGTCATAAGAGAAAGTATGAACACTAAGCCCAGCCCTAACCATAAGCTCTGTATCTTTAATATTACTTTACTACACGGAAAGTGAGACCGTGATTTTATTTTTCTGTCCCTTTCAGGCATCGTGATCAAATTATCAGACTGACTTCATCATTTATTTATTTAGATTTAGCAAGTTTGGTTATTTCTAATTTCAGTTAGTTTGTATTATTAGATTTTTCTTATATGATCAATTGCACTTAAGACTTTGATGAAATCAGAGTTAGGGCAGTGGTGGCCTGGTGGTAGGGTGCTGGCTTACTGATCCGAAGGTCGGGGTTCAATCCCTGAGTTGTCACTGCTGACCCCCAAGTGCAGCTAACTGGGTTATCAAAGGCCAGCCATGTCTCTCACTGTCTATGGTTAGAGGCATGTAAAAGAACCATT
The DNA here is from genome assembly GCA_028564935.1 of Neosilurus hyrtlii. Taxonomy (NCBI): domain Eukaryota; kingdom Metazoa; phylum Chordata; class Actinopteri; order Siluriformes; family Plotosidae; genus Neosilurus; species Neosilurus hyrtlii. The sequence goes on from JAOUQZ010000028.1 coordinate 8,284,328, forward strand.
GCTGATTTTCATCAAGAGTAGGCCATTGAGTTGCTGTCAGCATGTTTCTGCCCTGCAATGGCCTGGTGAGCTGGCCAGGGTGTACTATGCCCTCTCTCAGAGTCGGCTGAGATAGGATAGAATAAATGAAATCAGAGTTACTGTAAAACGGGGTGAATAGGAACAAAAAATTGGAAAGTTCTTTTTTTATTCAGTGCTGCCAAGGTAATGATAACTTGTAGGTCTGTTTTCTACAAGTCATTACCATCATTACCTGGGCAGCACCGAATAATAAAAATAACTTTGCAATTTTTTTCCTATTCACGGTGTTTTACAGTACATTAGACTTTACAAGTATAATACATACACATAGAATTATATGGAGTGATAGCATGATTGTTCTGTTCTTCATTTATTCCTATAGATGGTGAAAAAACTGTTTTGAAGAATCATCTGGAGCAGAAACCGCAAGCACTGAGAGGATCTATGGATCCTTCGAGAATAAGCAGAGGCCCCCTAGAGGACATAAACTCGCCAGAACAGTGAGTGCTTTAAGTGCTTCATTCAGATAATAAGTGCATTTCTATGCGTTTAAAGAGGTATGAAACACGTTATGCTGAAATTAACCTAGAGAGAGAAGGAACAAGAGAGGGAACAAGAGAGGTGCAGAGAGAAAAGAGAAATAGGTTACATAACCTGTGATTTTCAACAAGCGATGGAGGCAGTGAGGCCTGAAAATAGACAGAAGAGCAGGAGAAGAATACTCAGAGCTATTCTCAGTACCTGTGTATACCTGAGGGAGCTCACACTGTGCTCACCTTTTCATCAACATATTCACACATACTTACACTTTCAGACTGTTCTCCAGGGTTCATACACACAACCACAACTTCTATACACAGCTCAGCAACATGGAATAGCTATAATTTCACTCACAACCTTTTCCTGTCCAATCACATTAAATGGAACAAAATAAAGATGTATTTATTCATTACTATATTCTGTCCATGTCTGCATCAGTTTCATATGGGTTCTGTGGTTTCTTCTTACCCCCCCAAAACATGGTGGTAGGTTGACTGGCTATGCTAAATTGCCACTAGATATAAATGAATGTGTGAACGTGTGCTCATGGTGCTGTGATAAACTGATGATCATCTGACCATCCAAGGTGCATTCCTGGTTGCACACTCATTTATATCTAGGGGCAATTTAGCATAACTAATCCCCCTACTGCCATGTTTTGAGGAAGAAGAAACAGGAGAATCCATACAAAAATTTCCTAGATTTTCCTGGAAGGTCAGTCGGGCGTGAAATATCAATTCAATTAATAATTGAATAAAAAAGAATACCTCACTTGTCTCACAAGATTTGGGTGCCTTAAAGAGTTTTGGTATTGGTCATCCTTACAACATAATATATGTGTATGTAATATGTATAAGCTTTACAGACACTTATTTTTTTATCATAAATGACCATTAAAAAAGCACATAACTGGGTGATTTTTTCCCCCCGTGGATTACTAGTGGGGACTATACCATAGCTAAACCTGTCATTAGCAGGCATTTTCCCCTGGACACGACATGAATGCGTTGGACAGGGTTGTCCAGCACAAGAAAACAAGCAGATATATTCAGCGAATATATCATCACATTTGATTGACTCTGAGGATGAGAATGCTGCTGGTAAATCCAAAATGCATTTAGGTCATGTGCCAAGGTCAAAGGTCACATATGCAAATTAGCTACCCCACTCATAGGGAGTCATAGGGAGTGCCTATGCAAAAGTTCAGAAAGCTGGCCTCTGCATGAGCCGAGCAATGGCCAGGACAAAGTTATTGTCACACTGCCTGCCTGCCCGCCCACCAAGCCAGCGACAATGCCATAACTGGCTGAGGGGTAAAAACTAAAAACACTAAAGACAATGAGGTAGTAGAAGTGTCAGAGTTCCAGAACAAGATCAGAAATCCTTAAACGTTTATTCACATTCGCTTTGTCCTGCTCAGGGATGTGGTGGGTGCTGGGAGATCGGAGTCTTATTCTGAGAACACTGGGTGCATGGTGGAAATAAATCCTGGAGGGGATATCATGCAGGCACTCTGCCACTCTAAAGAGCAATGCACACACATTTAGGCACATACTGGTGAACCTTGATGAAACTTGCAAAAACTCCACATATATGTTCATCTGTGTTTGTGAAGTATGGGCCATCAAGCAATGAGTTGGCAACACTGCACCACCGTGCTGCCCAGTCTTAAACATAAAACATATAACAATCAGGCATAACTGTATGTATACTGTAACTGTTTACATGTTACTGTTACATGCTCTAACTCCGTCTGTGGAGAATGAACAGTGAATGTCATAAAAAAGCAGAACATGGGAGAATGAGCAGGGCAAGCACAGACAAGCAGGAATAGACGTGTAGCAATAGTACGTATTCAAAAAATCTCAAAAGCTTCAAAAATGTAACTGTGATTTATATACAGAAGAGCAATAGATCAACTGTGACCTGCAACAAGAAAGGTTATGTATATATAACTTGGGTCAACTTCGTCGGTTCTGCTGACAATCTTTTTTTTGTTGTTGTTTAATCAGCTCGCCAAACTGAACAATCCAGAATTAAAACAAACACTGACGGGGTCATTGTCGATTGACTGCCCTTCCGCGTGTAAGTTTTACAGCTCTACATGCTGTGAATAGCTCTATCGAGGTTGCTTCTTGGATTCAGAATGAGGTTGTATTGGCGGCGTGTTTACGCACGTGTACAAGCGCATGGCCGCTTTTCAGCCGGTAACTGTAACTAGTGTGAAATCAACATGTATATTTTGATAGGCTGTTTAGTCTTGAGCCTGAAGTTGGTAGAGAGATAGATTCAAGTCAAATATACTAAATACTGCATGTACTGATAAAGCTTGTGCTAGCAAAACGGTATGATACAATGTCAGTCCAGTTCCCAATATAAAAACCTGTTGAATTTCGGGGCTTGTGTAATCATGTCCTTAGTTTTGATCAGATTCCACTTTCATTTCATGAAGATAAATTTAATAGTTTGACAAATCCCTTTGTATAAGAAGTGGCACAGTATCAAACAATGTCCAAAGTCCCTCACACTTTTCTTCACATTCCAAGTTTAACTTGGAACTTTCAATCAGATGATGAAAGATGAAACTTGATCAAAAACCCTTCTCACTTTTCCTGAGAAACTAAAATCTAATTTTGCTAGAATTAGTCACTTAAATCATTCATTCTTTCATTCATTCATTTTCTAAGCCACTCAATCCTAATTAGGGTTGTGGGAAGGCTGGCGCCCATCTCAGCTGACTCTGGTCAAGGGCAGGGTACACCCTGGACAGCTTGCCAGGCCATCGCAGGTACAACACACAAGCATTCGCACTCACACTAACACCTAGGGACGGATTGAAACAGCCAGTTAGCCTACTGTGCATGGTTTTTGGACTGTGGGAGAAAACGAGAGTACTTGGTGGACACCCACGCAAGCATGGGGTAATTAAAATTAGCACAAGCAATATTGAATTTATAAGTCTACATAAGGGAACAGCAAGTAAGCTATATTGGCCATATTTTCATTAGGGAAGAGATGGCATACTCCCTCTCCTGCCATTCACAGCGACACTAGACAGCTGCAACCATGTGTGACTTCATGTATGCTGAAGAGGGTAGATAGCATGTTCTTTGCAGTTTGCAGCATGAGCAGCAGTGTGTGAAAAATGTGGTGGATGACTTCACATGTCTCAGAGGAAGCATGTGCTAGCCTTCTCCCTCCAGGTTGGTAGCTGTTGCATGATAGCGGAGAGATGGCTGGTGGATAAGAATTGACAGATGACCAAGTTGAGAGAAAATGGTGGAAAAGGCAAAATCTATACCTTCTGAATTACATTATTAGTCTAAAGTGCTTTTTATTTACTTTGAGATGCATCACTTGGTCTCTTTGATCAATTTCACCAATGATGTCTGTGTACTCTATGTCCACAGCATACAGCGCAGGCTGTCTTTGCAGCTGCCCATCCTGCACCATGCCTACTTACCCTCCATAGGTGGGGTGGATGCCAGTTGCAGTCCCAACAGCAGCCCGGCCTCAAGCCCCCGCCACAGACACATGCCCCCTTCCTACAGGGTCATGGTCTCTGGTCTGTGAGTCCTACCACAGCTCTGCACTCTAAGGAACAGATCTCCGTTTGAAATCCAACAGACTGAGCCACTTCAGCAATGAACGGAAGTGTGTGAGTGACCTGGAGGGTCCTCCTCATACATACATCCACGACCCTCCTCCCATCTACGTCTACGTCAGAACAAAACTGATCCTTCAGGCTGTGAGGGGGGTTTGGGGGGGAGGGCAGGGTTGTTGTTTGTTTTTTTTCTGGGGGGGGGGGCATCTGGTCATCCTCACACATCCACAGTGCTCACCAAGATTTTCATTTTAGCTCCTACTCTTTCCCTGTAATGGTCTCCCTATCCCAAACTACTGATGCAATGGGATGCCAGCTGAGCTAGCCCTGTCCACTTCCTTTGGTGTTTTCTCCAACTTCTCCCTGTTTTTGACATTTTGTCAACTCATTAGACTTTAGTAGCTCACAGTATCATCCATCCAGAAACGTCCTGTTCAGCACTCTAACTAATAACACAGTACACAGAGCAAGCTGTCATCATTTCAGGAAAAAAATTATTTGGGGTAGGATTCGGGTAAAGTGGGGCACTCCTGAAAATGGCCTCTGAAGATCTTAGAAAGACTGTCAACCAAACAGAAAAAACAACCTTGGTGCAGCTTTCTTGGCACTGATTAGGTGTATACATGGTGTGGATAAGTTTTAGCTTGTTATTCATACAACTGGCTCACCGAGAGAGCGAGATAGTTGTAGTTTGTGCTAACTTTAACAAGCAAATGTCACAGCACACCAATGGCCAGGGCTTTGCCATAGAAATGTTCTCTGTTGATTGATCATGATCGTAAATTTGGAGCATATATATCGAAAATGACACCAGTCTGAACTGGCTATCAGGTCCATGAAAATGACCGTTAAGAGCAGTCAGAGGCAAGGACGAGTAAAAGCCTGAGGTCCAGTCTTCCATTTTATCAAAATGTGTGGGCCTATAGTCAAAAAAAATAATAAAAAATTTGATAGATCAATCGTCCCCGCTGTTTTCAGCAGTGCCATGTAAATGGACTTTGGCACACATATAGTCATCTCTCGACATGATCTGATAATGGCTCTAAACAGAAGTGACATCAGAGATGTAGATAGTATTAAAATGAGAAATGTGTCTTAATGGAATGCTCCTTAGGCAATGCATAGTGATATACACATCTTCATAATTGAGCAATTTGATTTGCTGCACAATAATGGCTGGGTCTACGAAGTGAATCGGTCACATTGGTGTCACCTCATCGCAGAGTTTTTTCCTCCAGATCACAGCGAGTGAAGCATCTTCACCAACCTTGTAGCTTGAGCCAAAACAGGGCCTGGATGGAGAGCCTGCTGCATATCATTCACACACATGGAGGACTCAGTCACAATCCTGAGGTGCAGCAGGAATTTCTGCTGCCATCCCCAAGTGGCACTGGGAAATAAATTACCTGGCACTTAGCAACAGTGAACATACCTCATAGTTGCTATAGAAATGTAACTGTGTGCTGTGAACTTTGCACAAATGTCTCACGGATATAGAGTGTCTAGTTGTTGTCATATTTTTTGTAAATCTTTATCAAGACAACAAAGGAATTGTGTTCAAAATGCAAAATATTGGAATAAGCTAAGTATCACCATTCTTGAAATCAATTTCCTTTCTGCAGATATTTCACCGTTGGTGTCTTGGAGATTTTTTTTCCTGTTTTGTTTTGTTTTGTTGCGTTTGTCAAATGCTGTGCCTGTGATCTTGTACTTGGAGCCAGATGGACACTATAGTGCTGATCGGTAAAATTAATATAACTATTTGATAAAGTAACACATCCTGAGTGTCTTTGAAAAGTTTGGTTTATTGATGTGCTAGAATCAAAGTTAAACTCTTCAAAGTTGTCCCGCCCCCATCCCCCAAGTTATTTTTCACTGAACATTAACACCTTTGAGGTCCACATGCTAACGACTGAGGCTGTTAGTGAGCTTTAATATAACTTGTTATTGTGAGAAAGACCTTTAAACATAAAGCAAAAAGTTCATAATGCCACGGCACCTCAGCCTCTGACACTCTCCAGGATGCTCTTCTGTCCTTGAGTTTATTTTCATACGTTTGTGAAAGTATTGCAAAGATCACTGTTTGAACGTCTAAATGCTGAAACACTGGATGAATTTCTAAATGCTCTTTTTCACAGAGGTGCAAAATGAATTATGAAAAAAAACCATCATGACTTACAGCACTGAAATCATTGAGTTTGTCACCCTGCTGTATTGTAATGGATTTATCATGGATAGGAATGATTTTGGAGGCAGATAAATCTAAACCATGCACACATAGTTTCCTGAAAGTTTCTCATAGCAGAAAATCTAAGAACCACAATGAACACAAACACCTTTTCACGTTAATTTAAATGAGATAAAAAAGACAATTTTGCTCAAACAAAGCCTGTTCATTTCAGGATCCTTAACTATGTCACTGCAGAGTTTTAGTAAAACCGTATGTTGTGTTGTCATGCGTTCTTGTTTCCCTTCTCTAGTGAAAGTGGTTGTTAAAGGGCTCCCTAATGTTCACCCAATAATTCAATTTTTATTTTACAATTTTACTTTATCTCTGGAGCTCAGGGGTATTAATGAAAAAAACCCAAACCTCAACACTATTCCTATTCCTGCGCTCCAGCGATTCAACTGTTTAGCTTTTCTTTGTACTTGAGTATGAGTGGATATATATATATATATAAAATAACCCACATCACAGATTATATTATTGTTTACAATTATTCATGGTTATATTTATTAAATTAAATACAAATTGCAGTTGTTGCTCATTTAGACATACCTGCATTGAACATGTGAGCTCAATTCGTTTGCTTAATAACACTGTAACCTCTCTGTTCCGATATTTCTGTTCACGCTTTTTAATAAATTTACTTTATTGATATTACTACAGAGAAATGATCATAATATTTGCATCTGTAACGGAAAAATGAAAAGGTAATACTTATCAATTTACCTACAATTCCAAAAGGTGTAATTATATTACAATAAATATTTAAAGCTCATTTTCTAATTTGCATTTTTTGTCCATTCGACGCATGGTATCCTATGCATATACTGTAGAATTTATTTTCCAAATTCTAACAAATGCACATTTATGAAAGTGGCAATAATTAGCTCCAGGCTATCTCGACAGATATACTGAAACCATAGCACACTGAAAGGTGTGCCTGAAAGCAGGTGGAAATCATAAGAAAACTTCTGCACAGGAACAAACTTCAAACCTAACATGGGCAGAAAGCTCTGTGCTGACCACAAATTATTTATATGGCAACCACAAACTTGGATTTGTCTGTTCAGTGTACTTCATATTAATGATCAGAACTGTGAATTTAAAAACACACTTCTATTTATTCTCTGGGGAAATTAGTTCGAGACCAAATCACCAGGGTTTTTTTTTTCCAGAATTTTCTTTTGAAGTGTGATGTAATATTAATGGAAACCATCAAGCGTGTCTGTGTGTGCATGTGTGTGTATTGATCAAACACACAGTTTACGTGATACAGGCATACAAAAAGGAAGCAGCACTGAAATCTGTTTTATGGAGTGTCTTCTTGTTACAGGCAATAAACTCTGGAACCAAGTTGGTCTTGGTTGGAACTCTTGGTCACTTTGTCATGTTACTCACAAATTGTTTAACACTGGACGCTGTATGGAGGCTGGACTATCGAAGGCTTTCCTGGAGGTGAAGAGTGTGTGTTGATCATGACAGTGGGTAACAATAAGAACACCTCCACAATAGCCCAAAAGCACGAAGGACTATTCCCTATGTATATAATGTATACAACACATTTTTTTCTGTAGAGGTATTAATCTATGATAGTGAGGGGACATTACAAATGGCTAAAAAAAAATTTACAGAATGTCACCGGTGAGTGTGTATGTCTGTTTGCCACTCTGTGAAAATGTGCCGTCTCCAAGTTTACATATCGCTATAAGAACTATTTATTCTGTGCTGAAAGACTTCTCTCTCTCTCTTTTTTGTTTTTATTTCACAGAACATCGGTGCCCATCACGATCAAAATGATTCACAATGCTGACCTTTTGTTTTGTTTTTTTCTTTCCTTTTTTTTTTTTAAATATTAAGTACATTTTTGCCAGTGTACACTTCTGTGCTCCACAAATGTCCTGAGCAGTGTGTTTGTACTAGCACATACACACACCAGAGCTCTTGAAGAATCAAAGTGGATGTGCTCATTTCATATTCTTGTACCCTTAAACTGCATGGAAACCATACCATTTTTAATAAATTATTGCAAAAATGTTTTTTTATTAAAATGATCAAAAAACAATACAAGGCTGTTTTCATTACTAGAAAATCATGCTAATGTCTACTGTTGAAAATATTAATGACCATAATACATATATACTGCATACATGTATTACACGGCTCATTAATAAACTCCATTCTCATAAAAATGTCTTTATAAAACTAGACTGCTGCTATGGAACGCATGGTTAATGCAAATAATTAATCATTTTTATAGGTAGTTGTGTAATAAGAACACTCATATACTGTGACTGTGTGTGTGTGTGTGTGTGTGTGTAAGTATATACAGTAATGGATAATGTACAGTGTGGCAGTCTCTATCTCCAAATAAATCCCAATTCTGGCCCCTCCACTGGGTGTCGAGATTTGTTTCATGATAATTGCTTCATCGTACATTATCGTTTACACAAACAGTGACTAGCCATAACATTATCACCACCTGGATATACAGCTAGGCAGCTCCATACACAGCAAGCTGTAATGCACCATGTGACCTGACTCCTTTCTGTCATAGCTGACATGAATAGTTTCAGCAGTTTGTGCTACAGTAGCTCTTCAGTGGGATCAAACCCTCACAGCATCACTTATATGACTCTTGGCAGTTCACAGGTTGTCCTTCCTTGGACCTCCTTCGGTAGGTACTTACCACTGCATACCAGGAACACCCCACAAGTTGTTTAGCCATCACACTGTAGCCCATGTCAAAGTAAATCGTTGCTCATTTACCCTGCTTCCAACTGACTGTTCATTTTCTGCCCAATACATCTCACTCCTTCGCAGGTGCCACTGTAAAGAGATATTCAGCGTTATTCACCTGGTATTGGTCATAAAGATAATGTAATGGCTGAACTGTGTGTGTGTGTGCATATATATATATATATATATATGTGTGTGTGTGTGTGTGTGTGTGTGTGTGTGTGTGTGTGTGTGTGTGTGTGT
>JAOUQZ010000028.1:8307872-8320414 GCA_028564935.1 Neosilurus hyrtlii
ATATATATATATATATATATATATATATATATATATATATATATATATATATAAGTGCAAGAAATAAGTAAACACTGCAAGAAACTGATGCTTATCCTCCCATTTTTCATCAGGCTATTTTACATCTAAATAATCCCTCACCAATTACCTCAAAGCTATTTTTAACAATGAAAGCTTTCTGCATGATTTTCAACGGCTGTTCATTTTAAGATTAGCGGGCAAAATGAATTTTACTTTCCGTAATGCAAGTCTAGAAACGCCTCTCGCTGTTCAGTCATGGGTCTGAATGCAACACGTGCCCAATTTGACTCCAAATGGACCTGAAAGCTACTCGCCATCCCATATTTCATTTTTCAGCCCTGGTTTGTCATTTTTCTCTAATTATCCCCTTCTTTGCCTCTCCTTCTTCCTCTTCCTAGTCAGTGTGTGTGTGTGTGTGTGAGGGAGAAAGCGAGAGTGTCACATTATTCTGTTAACAACTCAAGGTCTGCCTCATTGCGCTCCCTGTAGCCCAGAGTCATCAATATTTTAACTTTGCAATTATATAAGCCTTCTTTCTAATTACAATTTCAGATTAAGCAGCTTTTTCAATCACACTGACAGCGCCTGCCCGTTTGCCTGGAGCGAGACACACATAAACCCCTCCTCTCAGTGTTAACCGCACACACATGCAAACATGCACACAGTCCCGCCTCACATTGTCTGTTCCAGTAATAACAGCTGTCTACAGTCTATGGTTATATATGAGCACAGGAAGGCAGTTCCTAATAATGTCTCATCACAAACGCTGGCCATCACTGTCTCATTCAGGAACAGGTCCTAAGGCCTCAATAGTACACAGCAGATGATGTGTGATGATCTCATATATCTAGCACATCTATTTCTGTAATTCACCAGGGCTAGAAGCTGCGATTTTTAATTATGTTTCACAGGAGCTTAAGGGAGTTTAACAACTGACCGAATCATCATCGTGATCATTAAAGGTGCAGTTCAGTGTTTGAAAGTGTTTTTGGTTGATCTGTCGTTGGCAAAACTCCATGCAACAGATCTGACAAGGTTCTTAATTTCACACTACTGCTGAATTTTTCCAGTCCATAAATTAGCTCCACCTCCAGGTGGAATAGAGTTGCACTGAATCACTGATTAAGATTCTGTGTGATAGTAAAGAAGTGCCACTTAATGCACCAAAAAAGTGCTGTCTTTATTCACATCATTCACTTTACTGAGTTTATTATAAACTGCATAGTAACTGAAAAAGTGCAGCAGTAATGTTATATTTTATAGAAGCAGTTATAGTTTTAGAATTTTGTTCATTTAAATCATATTACGTTGATTGTACTGTACATGCAAAAACCCAAATAGGGACAAGAGTTAAAAATTAGCAATAGCTGTAGACTCTATGTGCAGCACATCAGGTACATTCGTTGCACTAGAACAATGTTTAACTGCATCTTCATAAAACAAACAAATAATAATTTACACAAACACATGATGAATTATTGAAACAAACAAATAATGAATAAGAAAAACACACACCACACTACACATTCACAAAAAAAGATTAAATAATAATAATAATATATATATATATATATATATATATACACACACACACACACACACACACACACACACACACACATATATATATAGAGAGAGAGAGAGAGAAAGAAAGAGAGAGAGAGAGAGAGAGAGAGAGAGAGAGAGAGACTCAATCTAGCATTTCAAATTATTTTTTTCCAAAGCAGCCTATGCAGGGACAAAGTGAAATATCTATTTTATTTATTTAGTACATTATAAAATATGCACACATTTCAAGCCTCACAGTATCTGTATGAAGCTGTATTCAGTCCACTAGGTGAATAAATATGTACCTGTTAAACTCAGAGGATTAAAGTAAAACTCCTTATACTGGTCAGAAACACTACTGAAATCTTCCCCCTCCTGCTGGGTGCTCTGAATTTTAAGATCACCTGTCGATTGTAAAAGAACACAAGTCTTACTAAAGCAATACTGTAGTAATCTGTTTCTTACAGGCTCAACACAGCAGAACCTCTTGTAACAAGCATGTACCTTGAAATACAGCCTTATTAGAGAGACCGAGCGCTGGCGTGCTGGCTCCTTCTGGTAGACCTACAACATCCTGAAATAAGGGCAAATTATTCACAGCTCTGCTTCTTCCCCATATTATGGATCACCAAACTGTATCATACACAAGCACTTTTATAACACTTCATTACATAATAAATGCATTGTCATGATTTTTGCTATTTTATACTACACATTCTCAAAAACATTATATAAGCTGCATAATACTTATAGATAACATAAGCACCTGAATGCTTTAGCCTGTATCTCACGAAGCGGCGAATTTTGAATTCGCCAACATTTCTGATGAATGTTGACGAAAATCATTTGCAACAATTTAGCGACAATTAGTATTATCATTATGATAACATTAGCAACTATTAGCGAATGTTGGTGACAGTTTTTGCTACTACTACAACTATTTGCCACTCTATCCACATTGTTTAGCAACGTCCGGGCAAATGTGAGATGAATCTTGGAATTGAACATCCTATCCTTATAAAAAGGGAGCAAACGATTCCCAGATATAGAAGATGGACGTCCAGGATATGAAAATGGATTTCTGTCAGAAAGAAGCCTGACATGGTGCTGCCTTTGAGAAGAATTACTTTGTCTGGCTGCAGCAGAAGACAAGAAGAGGAAGATAAAAAAAGAGGAAAAAGAATGATTGATTAAACCAACCCTATAAAAAAGGTGAGCAAACCCTCCGAAGCATTGTGTTCACTTCTGGGTGATCCAATGTGACTCATGTTACAACTGTTTACAAACCCTTAATTTTTTCACAAATGTTTGCAGTAAAAATACATTTGCAAAAAAATTTTCATGTTCCAAAATTTTTTTTGACCTTTTATAAACCCTGACAAAACCCAAAATTCACTATATTTGTCGGCATACAGACTTTAATATTAAATGAGAATAAGTAGAGGAAAATATCATAAACGCAGAGGGTCCATGTGACAGTTACACTTCAGAGAAAAGCAACTTTCGAAGACGTACATTTGAATCCAAGAGCTTCTCCAGAGAGGCGCCCGTTATGTTGGCAAAATTCTCTACAAAGTTACGTGGAGCCTTGAACACACGCAGCACTTTTTCATCTGCTCCAGAGACGAACTGGAATCGTCCCACCATGGCCAGGCACTGCATGTCATACCCATGGATCTGTGGCCTGGAAATCTCATGCCAGGTGACCTGGATACAGGATACAAGAGCAGAAGTGGTGTATTATTTTGGGGGCATGCTATAAAACACGAGCCCGCAATTCAGAAATGTGTTACTGTAGAGGAAACATTTTTTTTCTTTTTTATATTTTAAACCTAATCTCCATTCACTGTGTCTGTAGCATGTTTACAATCTTCTCTGTCTGATCGGAGGCTAAGGGCAATTATTAAATTAAATCAATAAAAGAGTGAATTATTCCTTAATTTTCTGTACAGTTTACCCACGGCTGAGGTGGAGCCAATAGCAGTTGACCCTGGGCAAGAGGCACTGAATGCCAGTCTATCACAGAGCTAAAAAACAGCCATTCAGACCTACTAACAAGCTAACGTAGCCAGTTGACCTAAAGCTCCTAGCAGGTTGATACATGAGCACCATGGCTGGGATACCATTCCATGACCATTTAGGCGGATTTTGGAGGCAGCCCCATGCAAAAATATGGGTGGAGGAAATATGCACTTGCATATTATGGGTGGAGACGTCATGTCCACCGGGAATGACTGTGATGTAAATGAGCAATCACTGTTTCACGTACATTTTCACCTCCACGGAAATCTACGATAACATTCAGTTGCTTCCTGGCTCTCAATCCCGGTTGACCCCCAGAAGACTTAAAATCATCTAGCGAAGTCTACCATCAAGGCATTCTGGCTATGTGAGGCCCTGGTCTAATGTCTCTGGGGTGTAGAATAAGAGGAAGACCCATATGCAATGTCTGCATGTCCCATTCCGGGTTTAGTCACCCGTTTTGTTGTTATAATAATGTTCACTCTTCTGAAAAAGGCTTTCCACTAGATTTTAAAGCATGGCTGTGAGTATTTGTGCTCATTCAGGTACAAGAGTGTTAGTGAAGTCAGGCACTGATGTTGGGTGAAAATGTGTAGAGTTCAGTTGGCATACCATGTCTTCACAGACCTCACTTTGTGCACAGGGGCACTGTTACATCGAAACAGGCTTGAGCCCGTGAGCCCATGTTCCAGTGAAAAAAATTGTAAAACTACAACCTACTACAGTGGAGTCTCTAAACAACTGTGTGGTATTTTTTGGGTTAAACCACATATAGGTGTGACGATACAGTCAAGTCTATGTGGAGTGAAATATATAACAGGCTATGAAACCTTAGAGCAGTCTTTCCTCTTCCATGGCATGAAGACTCTGGTAGTCTGGTCTGTGCCAACGCTGAGAAGAAATTCTCCATCTGGATCCCAGCTCAAGTCCTGGACTGCATTAAAGTGGCCAGACAACACCACTGCGGGACTCCATTCACTCTGCAAAGGCACACATAACAATAGAAACCCAGACCATGGACTCAAACAGAGCATTGAGCAAATTTGATTTTAGCTTGTTTACTGTTAATTAAACATTTACAGCATTTGCCAGACACCCTCATCCAGAGTGACTTACATTCATCATATTTTATACAACCAAGCATTTGAGGGTTAAAGGCCTTGCTCAAGGACCCAACAATGGCAGCTTGGTAATACTGAGGGGGCTTGAACCGCCAACCTTCAGATCAGTAATCCAGAGCCTTTACCACTGAGCCACCACTGGCCCCTAAACAAACCAAAAAGCAAGAGGGGAACGCCATGCTGACACTAAATGAATATTAATTATGATAATTAAAGGCAGCACGATGACATATTGGTTAGCTTGTCCGCTTCACAGCAAGAAGGTCCTGGGTTCAAGTCCAGGGCTCGGCAAGGAAGTTTCAGTGTGAAAATTGCGTGTTTTCCACATGCTTGCGAGGGTTACCTCCAGGGACTATAGTTTCCTTCTACAGTCCAAAGGCATCTACATTAAGCCAACTGGCTCTTCCCAATTGCACAAGGTGTGGTTGTGTTTGTGTTGGTCTTGCAATGGTCTTGCGAACTGTCCTGGGTGTACCCCACCTTCGCCTACAGTCAGCTGAGATTATCTCTAGCCTACCAATGAACCGATTAAGTGGTTCGGAAAATTAGTAAGATTGTTTCATTAATTTTCTAAGCCGCTTAATCCTAACTAGGGTCGCGGGGAGGCTGGTGCATTTCTCAGCCGACTCTGGGCGAAGGCAGGGTACACTCAGAACAGCTTGCTAGGCCACCGCAGTGCAAACACATATACAACCATTCACACTCACATCTAGGGGCAATAGGGCCAGTTAGCCCACTGTGCATGTTATTGGACTGGGGAGGAAACCAAAGTACACAGAGGAAACCCATGTAAGCACAGGGGGGACATGCAAACTCCACACAGAAATGCCTGAGCCCGGAAATTGAACCCAGGACCACTACACCACGACATTAATGAATAATAATAATTATATAAACAACCATTTCATGGGTAATTATATCTCTTTGTGTGTATAATATCCAGTGTTATTGCTATTTGCTCTTTTTGTTGATTCGTTTAAATCGCCACCTCACATTGCATTTCTGCATCACTACAGCTCGGTCCCTTAATTCACTTAGATTGTAACTCTCACTGGCTCAGAATCCGAATCAGAGAGAAATTAACCACATAGATCTGGTGTTACTTGTTTTGCATTCATTTCATTGCACATAATTAAACAACAAAAATGTATGGCTGGAAACGTCCTCTTCGTGCACTAGACAGAAAAGCAGTGAGAGAAAAACGCTAAGCTAATATCTGGCAAGCACACGGAATCACTGAGCATGAAGAACACGAAGCCGGGATTAAATAAATTAATAGGTAATTATATACAGTGCATAACAAGGTTAAAACATTGTGTATCTTATACATAATTGATTTTGCTTTTCAAATTGTGTTCTTACCTGTTTAAATAAACTACAGTGAGGAGGAGAATCACTGCTGCAAAGATTGATTCAAACAGAATAAAAATGCCACTCTTTGATCTTTAGTTTTCAAAAATGCACTATGGAGGATTTAGGGGATCTAATTGGAGAAAAGGAATATAATACTTATAGGAATGGTTTCATTAGTGTACAGTTACCTAAAGCTATAAATTGTTGTGTTTTCATAATTTTAAAATGATTCCTTCATATCTACATGGGCAGAGGTCCTCTTACACCGAGCACGCCCTAATGCGCTGCTACAGTGGCCCAGAGTGGCATGAGTGGAAGTATGGGTCTGGAAGGTAGCCCGGGAAGAAAGAACAAAAAGAACAGACGAAAAGGAAGAAAAAAGAAGAGGAATAAGTGCTAGCTAATGATGGCTAACAAGTTTCAAAACCCACATTAAAAAAATGATTACCAAAAAAATAATTATATACATCATTAAATAACATGGAAAAACAATGAGAGTGTGAACATAAGTAATTAAAAGTACCAACAGCTACAGTCTCTTTGAAATCCATGCATTTGTTGGAGGGGGGGGGGGGGGGGGGGGGGGGGGGGGGGGGCGGGGGCATATAGCTGGTTACAAATCAACTGAATCCTACTTGGTGTACAATTAAAGAATGAAATCAAGCCAACTGAACTACAATAATGGCCTTTTAATGAAGATTTAGGTTTGATAGATGAGATTTTAAACTCACCCGCTGACTCAGGTCTCTTTGCCAGAGGTGCAGTGCTCCATGGAAGGCATGAGCCAGAATCCTGGAACCATCGGGACTCATCTGACAGCCAAAGAAGCCTAATGTGTTTCCTCCGACCTCTCCGACACGCACCTGGAGACGAGGCCAAACAACAGGTGGTGAGCTTTAAAAGCCAGATCACAAAAGATGTCATGTCATTTTTTAGGAAAGTCTGAGCATTCTGTTTTGGTTTATAACTCGTATCTCTGACAGACAGAGTGCCAGTGAGTCCCGTTGATACCTTTTTTCCCCGACTGGTCAAAAAGTCAATAAACAGTAGAATCACATAGGCCTTCAACACTTCAGAAGGTGTCTTACAAGTACAAGTCTTAGAGTGATGAAGAAGAAGAAGTAGTAGTAGTAGTAGGAGGAGGAGGAGTGCTTCCCCTCTTCTTCTTCAAAACTCCATCCCAGAAAATCATCTCAAGTTTCTGCCAATTTATTCCCATCTGTGGCCAATTAAGGAGGCAGAAAGATTTTCCAAGTGCATTCTGTTTGCCAATAACTGGTAGAGTGGGTACGGTGAATGAATCTCACTGCCCCTCGTGAATCCGCTGGAGATGGAGGCCACTATTTACCAGTCATGGATCTTGGCCAATCACAGCAGACGTCTACAGCTGTGCTCCATCTTAGTTTAGCCATCTATTATCAAAGAAGATTACAAAGTGCACAATCAGGAGTCCAAATAAATCAAGCCGACAGGCTAAAGAACAAATTATGCAAAGCTAAGGCTATTAAGGAAGTGAAGGGGAAAAAAATCTGTTAATGCAATCTTGAACAGTCACTACGTACTACGTCGCATTAAAACAAATGGAGAGCTCAAACCAAGACATATGATTAGACAAATGACTCGGATGTATGTTCAGTGAATTTGAATATAGATTAATGTTCTTTGAGGTAGCAAGGCTATAAATATCATCTGACAGTATTGCATTGTTAAAAATAAAAAAAAAGGTGTTTCCTTTACCTACTGGTGTCTAACCCACTTAATTCCTCAGACTAAAGGTAGAAGCAAGCCATGTTCACATCATATAAAACAATATAATTCGTTGTGATCATGGTATCAAGGTTAACTTCATTAATGCAGACTGGCTGCAATTTGCATTTTGAAAGAATTCCACATAGAAAAAAAATACACAGGGATTAAAGACAAGTTAGATAATTGAGTTAGATTCTGCAAATGTGAAATTTCTTCCTGGAGTTATTTAATGCCACATGTAATGGATCAGAGTACATTCAGTCTGTAGGCTTTTTAAATGAACCTGCTTCTGACCTTGTCTATGTGAAGGGACTGTTCCACATTTACATTTATTCATTTGACAGATACTTATGCGAAGCGGCTGTACAATTGATCTGAGCAGATGCGGGTTAAGAATTTCTCAAGACGCTAACACAGTGGTAGTTCGGTGCAGCTGGGTTTCAGCCTCAACTTCCAGAAGGCCGAAAATTCATCTCTTAGCCTTCTAGAGCTATTAAATAATAGTGTTTTTTTTTTATTTTCCTTTTTAAATAATCAATAGTGATGCTGTTTTAACAATCTTTGGCCGCATTTTGAGCTTTAAGGGCATCAACAGATTTCTGGGTGTTGGATTACCAAGGAATAATTTTTTCGAAAATATTTGGATAATTATCAGTGTTATTTTAGTGTAGTAGACAGTAAAATGTTTGATAAAAGGCACAAGTCAAATGTCATCTATTAGATTAACCATTATATGAGGACACACGTGTAAACGATACTTCAGGTAATGTTCACTTCAAGCATAATGGAAACAGTTCCTAGAGACCTTAACCACAGTATGGACTGATTAGTTTTGCCAGTTTGGGCTGGTTTGAGTATTTCAGAAATTGAAACTAGAGTTTACACAGAATGGATGACATACTGGGTGATATACTAGATAATTCATCTGCCTCACACAAGAAGGTCCTGGGTTTGAGTCCTGGGCTCACTGAGGTTGTTTCTGTGTGGAGTTTGCATGTCCTCCCCATGCTTATGTGGGTTTCCTTCGGGTACTCTGGTTTCCTCCCACAGTCTAAAGACATGCACACTAGGCTAACTGGCTGCTGCAATTGCCCCTAAGTGTGAGTGGAAATGGTGTGTGTTGGCCCTGTGAAGGTCTGGCGAGCTGTTAATGGCTGCCACCGCATCTTTGCATAGTGTCGGCTGAGATGCGCGGAAAGTGAGTGAATGGGTGAATGAGTCTACAGAGAGTGGTGAAAAGCAAAAGACAAAAAAAAAAATGTCTTTAAGCACAAGCGCCTTGTTAAAGAGAGGTGATATAATAATGGCCACATAGGATTGTGCAGACAAGAAGTCAACATTAATTTAAATACTTACTTTTTCAAGTGTGACGTAAAGTGTGAAGTGTGATGTAGTGTTCTGGGTTGACCTTGGGGTCTCCTCCTGTTTGGACATGCCAGAAACACCACACCAGGAAAGCGTTCAGGAGCTATTCTAGTCAGAGGCCCAAGCCACCAAACTGGATCCTCTCAACATGGGGGAGCAGCGGTTCTACTCCGAGCTCCTCATGGACGGCCGAGGTTCTCACGTTTTTTTCTTATTAAATTATTGAAGTTATAGTGAAGATTGGAACATACCTTTCAGGGAGAATGTGGCTTACATGGAACTCTTCCACATATTAAAAATGTTTTTAATATTTTTTTGTGGACATTTTGAGTCTCTAATACGCACATTTCCATTATCTATCCTGAGACAAGGTTGAATTAATGATGAAACTAAAGTATGCCTTTCACTTTGCGTGACAAAGACCTCTGCAAGCCACTCTGGAGAAGCACAACAATAAGCAGACTGATTTTGAATTCTGTCCACTTTGCCTTGCATATATTACACCAAGCCTGAAAGCAAACTGTGTAATCACTCTTGTTTATAGAGAACACAACAATGTGGATCTGCGACATATAATACACTTCCAAGCACACACCACAGGGCATGAGAACAGCTACGCAGATTGAAAAGAAATAAAAGCAGAATATGTTTATACTGAGTCTGTGCTCATAATCATAATGCATTCCATTTAAACGGCATTTAAAAAGCCATACAGTTCTATGGGTAGAACAGTGTGCCTAAGTGGGCGATTAGCCAAGTTAACAATCTAAACTTAGTTGAGCTCATTTCTATGTTATAGTGAAGGTATAGTGCTTTATAATGAAATGAATTGTCTTAAAAGAATTTCAGGGTTTTTTTTTCGGTTTGACAACACAAGTCCACCTCCCCTTACATGTTTTTCTCATCAGATTAACACGACTCACAATAATAATCATTTTAACCACAGAATACACTGATTTTCTGTGATTTTCGCTGAGGACCCACAGGCCTGAAAATAGCATACAGCTAATGGTTCAGCACTGACATGTCCTCAGTACGTACCTGCCACACCGTACCACAGCACGAACTGCCAGCATGACTTATTAGCAGGACCTACTTTACTCAGCAGCATGTCTGGCCACCCCACTGCTAACCAGCTCTTCACTAAATGTGCTCAATTATAATAATCATTACAGACAATGATCTGCTTTCTGAATATGTTAATTAGCCACAATGATTGCTCCCATTTCCTGGTCAAGCCCATACTTGTTTATGCTACGGGCCCTTCTCACGGATCTCCCCGCTATGGTCCATGCCGGGACCCTGAGGTTGTGCTAATACAAGGAACTCTAAAGTCCGTGTCCAACTTATAAAAATAAATAAATAAATAAATAAATAGAAGGTACTTATACAGACCTCTCCCAAGGGCAATCACTGTCTCTTCTATGATTTGCAAGTCTATAACCACAATCACTTTTTATGTCTGGATGGGTTGTGCATATGGGCAATGATTCCATTCTTTTCACATTAAAACATGCACTATATGAGCTTTAAAGATTTTTGGACACTTGACCATAACACATGTGTTTCTTGATAATTGGAGTCCAGGTTTCGTTCCTCTTTGCTGTTATAATTTTTTCTCTTCTGGGAAGGCTGTCCACTAGATTTTGGAGTGCAGCTGCGGGGATTTGTGATAATTCATCCACAAGACTATTATTAAGGTCAGGCACTGATGTCAGGTGGCGACACCTGGGGTATTCCAGTTCCTCCCAAATATGTTAAGTGAGGTTGAGGTGCTCTGTGCAAGCGACTCATGTTCTCCCACTCTAACCTTGGCAATGTCTTCATGAAGCTCACTGTGTGTGCAGGGGGACTGTCATGCTAGAAGAGGTTTAAGAAGACATTGTTTACAACTGTGTGCTTTCAACTTTGTGGCACCAACTTTGGGAAGAAGCTACATAAGTCTAATGGTCAAGTGCACACATTTTTTTCCATAAACTTTTGTCCATATAATGTATTTAAAAAACACTCTCCTAAAGTGCTCCATGAGGACTGCTTTCTGAATAATGTTTAAGCAACTAGCCTACATATATATTCCAAAGGACTGCTGGTACCTCTGGATTATGACATGGAGTCTTTATTTTTCTACAATGGCTATGTTTTCCATTACTGAACTTCACTGCTGTCTATTGGATTTTAAGATGTATGGTACTGTTGAGCATAAACATCCACCAAAGGCAAATGCTTTACCTCACATCGTTAGAAAAAAATGAGAATAATTTGTGGATATGCCCAATCACTCAGATCCGCTCCAAAATGTAATGGATTCTTCCTTGTCTCATGCCACATTTAATTAAACTAATCAGCACCAAAAACATATCCTCCTTGGTGGACGTAATTAACATTTCTCTTGAAAAGTTGGGGAAAATGAAACAACTGACAAAAGTCACTGGTTACTAACTCAGCATTTAGGTGTAAATGCACCGTTAGCTGATGATTATGATGATACTTAGAAAGTGTATCATGATGGCATATCAGGATATAGATATAGTATCTTTTCATATTCTCCCTCCTTACTTAGAGTTTTTTAATTAAATCTGAATGCTCTTAAGACATTTTTATAATTACAGCCATTTGTCAGGAGACACTGTGTAAGCAGACAGGCGAAACATAATCTCAGCCTTTAAGCAGTCCAGCTGTGTGTGTAAGTGTGGAAATGTCTCATTGGAGGAAGGAAGGATGTGAGAACTGACACCCACTTCTATCTGCAGGCTGGCAAATTGTCAGTTCAAAGGTTCTCAGCTGTGTCTGATAAACCAGTTCACAAAACACTTCATGGAATATATATGCTCTTTAGCTTATGAGAGAAAACGAACCCAGGATGCGCTCCCATGTATGAGGTGATGCACCCAGGATGTGCTCCCATGTATGCAGTCACTAAATCATATGAAGTAATGGCGCTTTTCCATCAAATAGTGCAGCATAAGTACTCAAAAAGTAAATATGAATTACTCTTTGAAGAATTGTTTGATTTCTTCTTAAATTCATTCATTTACTGAGCCATTTTTTTGCTACTAGGGTCACGAGCTCACCAGCTCTGGGCAAAGGTGGGGTACAGCATGAACAACCCAACAATCCATTGCAGGGTCAATACACACACACAAAAAAAAAAAACAACATTTAAACTTAAACTTAAAATTTAAACAATTTGGAACAGCCAATTAGCCTAATGTGCTTGTCTTTGGACTATGGGAAGAAATAAGAGTACCCGGAGGAAACCCATGCAAGCACAGGAGAATATGAGAATATGGGTTCCCTCCTGAGTCTGGTTCCTCTCAAGGTTTCTTCCTCGTGTCAACTGAGGGAGTTTTTCCTTGCCACTGT
>JAOUQZ010000028.1:8331799-8354798 GCA_028564935.1 Neosilurus hyrtlii
GTGGGGGGGGGGGGGGGGGGGGGGGGGGGGGGGGGGGGGGGGGGGTTCTGGCGAGCTGTGCAAGGTGTAACCCGTCTTCACCCACAGTCGGATTCGATTGGAATGTTATGCAGGATCATTAAAAGAAATCAATCTGGCAACACACTGACGTGGAGCAGCTCAACAGAAACTGCTTGGATGCCAGACGGCTGCACAGCAACTCTGTGGGTCACTACATAGGCTGTGCATATTATTACACTGCACCCTAACAAGTAATTTAACATAGAAACAGTGGATCCGTTTTTCCCTAAGAAGTTTTCTGATAAAAAATACGTTAATAAGTTATGACAACAAAATAAGTGTGTTTGTAGTTTATTAAGCACATAAGTACGGAAGCCCTAATTTACATTCATACATTTTATTTCCTCCTTTTTCTCGAGATAACGAGTTAACCTAATTTGTTTTCCCGTGATCACGTGTTATGTGTCGTTGTCTCGGGGTAACTTTCTCCGATCTCGAGATAACAAAACTATTTCCAGTGATAATGACATTATTATAAGATCAGTACACAACAGTGTAGCCTATAACAGGCATCATCATGTCAGACTAGCTAGTGTCGTCCTTGACACAGGCTGAAATAGCCTCACAATCACGGGAAAACAAATTAAACTCGTTATCAGCGGAAAACAATATTTATTATGAAGATAATAATTCGAAATACTCCATCCCAAGTAAATGACATATATAACTCGAGATCACGGGAAAACAAATTAAATAACTCGTTATTTTGAGAAAACATAAGAAATAAAATGTATAAACCCGCGTAGTTCTTCTGATTTATGATGGTATGGAAGCGCTTTAATATAATCTTATTGCATAAGCATGTTTATGTTTCCGACCGGATCCTAATAACGGTTGCACACAGTGTGCAGCCTGATTTATGGTCCGTGATGGAAGCCTCTGTTTGCAGAGTGTAATATCAGTTGGTGTTTGGAATGGAAGAAACACATGAGCGAGCTCCATCTGTGATAGATCGCTATTATACACGATGGTATAAAACAGGTGAGGGTTAGTTACTCGGGTTGTAGCATTGCCTTGGTGAATTGTTTTGAGTGTGTCACTGGTTAAGTTGATGAGTTAGAGATGATCTCGTTCTTTAAATTAAAAAGGCTTTTAACGCGAGTGCTAGTGTTTGTACTGTGTAGGTTGCACATGCCACAAAACTGCATTTAAGTTCATGTTACAGGGCTTATATGGCTTGTATATGAATGTAGAGATGAAAAAACAAGTATTTGCTTGCTACATATTATGTCGAATAACAGGTTCCTTAGTAATAATAATAATTGTATTAGTAGTAATAATACCACTGTGAACATGTCCAACTGCTGACGCCACTTGGAGTTGAAAGTACATGAACTCCATTGCTGTCTGCTGTAGCTGAAACAGAAAACTGGAGCACAGAAATACAGCTCAGTCATTTCAGCTAAGAAAACACAGGTTTCAGTAGGTGCTGTGTTTTTGTTGCTGAGAGCTGATCAGGACTAGAAGGGATGTTAGAGACCAGCTGACCCTTCCCAGAATCCAGTTCATTGTTGTTTACATACCTACATGTTGTAAACACATCTCTTGAACTTTGAAGTGTAATGTTTCTCACCAATCTGAATATCAGAAAGCAAAAAAAAAAACAAGAGTTTCGAACACAATATGCAGGATATTTTCTTTCCTACATGACCATTAACAAGATGGCAGAGACCAGTTGTGATCCACTAATGGAATAATTCACTCACTCATTTGCTAGGTGGCATGGAGGTTTTGCCTATTTCAGCCAACACTGGGCCAAGGATACTTACTCAGGTACTCCCTGAACAGCTCCCCAGACCATCACAGGGCAACACACACACTCGCACCTAGGGTCAATTTAAAACCGCCAGTTAGCCTAATGTGCATGTCTTTGGACTGTGGGTGGAAACCAGAGTACCTGGAGGAAACCCACACAAGCACCGGGAAAACGTACAAACCACACACAGAAACGTCCGAGCCCGAATCAAACAGGACCTTCTTGCTGTGAGGCGTACGAGCTAAACACGACACTACCATGCCACCTCTAATGGAATAAACATACAAAAAAATTAATAAGTTGAAGGAATTTAAAATACAAATACTTTGACAAAAAGAAATCTTTGGTTTCATGTTATAACTTAGAATCTTTGGCCTAGGATTGTCGCTGTATTATTGTGGTTTCATTTTCAAGCATAACACTGTGTTAGCATTAAAAAAATGCTCACTACTTAGCACAGAATCTTCTGGGAAGGGTGAATTGGGCCCCTTTTAAAAGCTAGAGTCAAGTCCGGCCATCCTTTTTTAGTTTTAGTATGAGAACTGTGTGGAAGTATGAACTTGTTGACTTGCTTTCAGATATGAAAGGAAGATCATGTGAAGATCACTGCATCCTACAGCACTCAAACAGGTCGAGACATTGTTTACAGTTTTTCCTGTGATGTATTCAGTCCATTTTTTTTAGGATGATCTAACAGCCAGCTTGTGTTTAATCCAGGATCTGCATCATTACTCTTGCAGAGACTCACCCTATCCTCCAGCAAGGACGCAAAATCAGGAGTATTGATTACCGTATTAGTGACGGGTGCAGCCGTCTGAACAACAAAGTGTCTGGCAAATCAAAGCGAGTGAGTCAGGTTCCTATTGCGGCCTCTCACGTTATTTCAGTAGCTAGAAATATACAAAATAGAAACTTTATTGTTTACTCCATTCGTACAGGGGGGGCAGTTTCTGACTGAGTTTGCTCCACTGTGCAGAATAACATGCACAGATGACACTGAGTACACCATCTTTGGGTAAGTTATATATCAATTATCAGAGGCTTTATTCGGAGTGTGTGTTCAAGCACAGTTTGATGACACTAAGTAAAACACGCTAGAGGTGTTGATTAGGACTAAGATGTTACAGCAGGAGGCAGAATTTGCAGAAGGGATGGTGTGGGATTAATAAAAACAGTGTCTCCTAAACCTTCAGACTGTACTAGCTGCTGCACTAATTAACTGCTTGTGTTCATCTAAAACTAGAGGCTAAGATCAGTTTTTTTCCCCCTGAAAGCTGCATCAGAGGACGTCTCTTAGAAGTTAATGAAGACATCTTAAAGTTTCCTGATCTGCTACTGGAGAAGGTAATCTTAAAAAAGATCTTGTAATAACTCTAAAGCTTTCTGCAGAAGTCAGTAATGGTACATTAGAGTTCACAATATGGAAAAAATAGTCAATATCAGGCTAGATTGAAAAAAAAAAAAAAACAATTAGGGTAGCATGTCTGTCTCACAGAAAGGACGTCCTGGGTTTGATTCCCGGGCTCTGGCGTTTCTGTGTGGAGCTTACATGTTCTTCCTGCACTAGTGTGGGTTTCCTCTGGGTACTCCGGTTTCCTCCCACAGTCCAAGGACATGCACATTAGTCTAATAGGCTGGTCCAAACTCACCATTATGTGGGAGTGCAAATCGTTGTGTATGTTGCCCTGCATTGGTCTGGTGAGCTGTTCAGAGTGTACCCTGTCTTCAACCAGTGATGGCTGAGATAGGCACCAGCCTCCCCGCAACCCTAGTAGGATTAAGTGGTTCCACAAATGAGTCAATGAACAGGAAACCCTGGGATGAATATCATAAACGGTGTGTTAAAATAGAGTGCAGCAAAGAGTAATCCAAACCGTACACGTTATACATTTCTTTTTTGCTTGCTAGGTGGTGCAGTTTGTCCTGCAAAATACTTTCACTGCTCAGTTATTGGAATTATTACCTTGTATCCTTTATTCCACTTCCATACTTGTCCATGTATGTAGTCCACTTTTGTGTAAATAGTTTTACTTTCAGGTAGTGTGGATGTTAGTAGGATCACACAAAGTTATGTGCTGATTTTCATGAAATTTCTACCAGAGGAGGGGCTTTGGACACCGGAGACTCCATTACGTTTCAGAGCTGATCCGGATCAAATTTTGGATCTAGAAATCTTCTAAAGGATTTTTTAGTCCTCGCCAACAAAGTGGTTTAGGAGCAAATGGACAAGGGTTCCGTCCATCTGTACATTCCATCTGTCTGTCACACTTTTATTTGCAATGCACTGAAGCTGGGGCTTTCAAACTTGGTATGCTGGATCACTAATTTGAGTGCCAGGATGAGTTTGTGTGTGAGTGACCTTGACCCACTTTTCAAGGTCACAGAGGCAAAACGGTATATTAGATTTCCGGACACTTACTTGCCGTGCACTGAAGCTGGGACATTCAAACTTGCTATGCTTGTTCTATATTGGCATATTATGAAATGGTCTTTTCAGCAGGAGCGTCTGGACCCCTGTGGTCTTATTGTAACTTTTTTTTGCAACAGATTTTTTTTATTTATTTTTTTTTTACATTTTTTACATTTTGGCTGATCTAGTGGATTGCTGGAGGTTTATGCTTTTCGAGTGCTTTTGGATTAAAGGTGTGGTGAGATTCAGGAGGTTTGATTTTGAACCTATGATAAATATTCCAACAACAAACTGTGCAGCTCAGAAAAGATCATCTTTAGGATATTGACCTGATGATCTCCTACTGATCTCATAAAAATGAATTCATAGTCATAATAATAATGCTTAATAGGATTTTGAAGTGCTGCTATAGGTATTTCAGTATTTTTGTATGTCCATGTTCTGACTTGTGTGCATATACAGGGTGAGCCAACAAAACCTCCCACATTTTAAAGGTAAATATTTTTATTAAATAAAAAAAAAGTAAAAAAAAAGATTTTCACATTATTATATATTTTTTATAATTATTAATTGTACACATGGCCCTGCGATGGCCTGGCAAGCTGTCCAGGGTGTACCTCGCTCTCGCCCAGAGTCGGCTGAGATGGGCGCCAGCCTCCCCGCGACCCTAATTAGTAATAAGCGGTTTAGAGAATGAATGAATTGTACACATGAAGCCTCATTCAGTAGTTTTTATTTCCCTGGAGAGTGATGTAACTGTTTTGAAACTTCTGACTGTTGCATTGATATGCACGAAAACTTCTTAAGGCCACAACTTGAACACCTTGATCTTGAAGAACTCGATGTGTGGATTCAGTAAGATGGAGCTACGGCACACACAGCTCAAGTGCTGAGGGACATGTTTCCGAATTGATTGATCTCATTACGGGGCGATGTTGGATGACCGGGCCTGTTCCCCTGACCTCACCCCTTGTGATTTTTTTTTTTTTAAGCTCCCGCCCATTGGAAGCTATAGGAATGGGTTCAGTCCTCCACACTTTAGTTTCCAGACATTTACTTGCCGCAAGCTGAAGCTTTCAAACTTGGTATGCTGGCTCACTACTGTGAATGCTAGGATGAGTTTGTGTGAGTGACCTTGACCTACTTTTCAAGGTCAGAAGCAAAACTGGATATTAGGTTTCTGGACATTTACTGGCCACACGCTGAAGCTGGGGCTTTTAAACTTGCTGTGCTTATTCTATAATGGCGTATTATGAAATGGTCCTTTCAGCAGGGGAGTCTAGACCCCAGTGGTCTGGTTTTTTTTAACCTTTGGAACTACCTTAAATCATGATTTTATACGGATCAACCACAAACTCTTTAATCCCTTAAGGTCACTATTCAGCAGGCGCAGTTCCACCCGTCGGACCATGGCAGCCTTCAGAAATCACCAAGAGTGTATAGACAATGACAGACATTTGGAGGATGTCATCTTTAAAACATGAATTAAAAACTGTATTTAATGAATTGTTAAAGATAATTAAATTCAGTAATAACTTAAATATCAACTTTTTTTTGAAATGTGGGAGGTTTTATTGGGTCACCCTGTACAACCATTTGCTTTGGGTTTTTCTCTTTGGTGAGGGATTTTACATGTGTAAAAATACAGTTGGTTAATTTCTCAGTTAAACACAGTATATTAAGATATAGAACAATACGTTTGGTTTTTTGTTTGTGTTTAAATGACAGTCATTGTTTTGTCCTCTTCTGACCAGCCCTCCACTGACGGCTACATCGCAGTCATCCTACCCAAACTGGAAGAGAGCAAAACTGTCACTAAAGGCCTTCTGACCAGAGAACAGTATGAAGACATTGTGTCTAAACGAAGTGTTGAACCTCCAAAGTCTCCCTGAACTCAAGATGACACAAAACCTCAGCAAAAAAGAAGAAACTGGTTTAAATGCGACACAAATGACTTGAGGATTAAGAATGAAGGAAATTTTCATATTTCATTTTGTACTGGATTAGATGATGGTTAATGAGCAATTTTTTAAATTTAATCCAAATAATTGATTAAAATAATTTTTAATAGTTTAGAGGATCTGTCTAATTACTAGGATTTGATGTTTGTTTGGACTTGGAAATACTGGGTTGGTTATATATGATATGTGTACATGTTTACCATATTTCTCACACATACACTTTTGTAAATACACAAATAAATGACACTGTCCACAATTTAAGAAAAATATTGTATATTTAGACTTTCTTTGTTAAACAATCATTCCACTGTCAAAAGGATCCCAACAGTCCAGAACTATTTCCACTGAAGTTCATATTTTCTCAGTCCTCACTAAAGCTTACAGTTTAACTGCAGTGTTGATAAAACAACAAATAACGAGCTTGTTCTGAAACTTTCCACCTGAACACATACGTTTTGGACACTTCACTCAGATTCCTATTATAATAAGTGAGACGTGAGGCAGAAAGGAAATGTGAGGTTGTGTCGTATGAACCCCCTCGCACTAAAGTACGCAGCAGTCATTTGTTGTGACTTTTCGAAAGTCTTCCTACTGACTGGAGTTACTGAACCAGAGCTCGGGAGTAGTTCATGTTTCAAGTAACAGTATGAATCACAGTGACCTACAGGACAGTTCATATGAGGAGGCAGTTACTGTCACTACAAGTATACAAACAAAAATTCCTTTTGGTACCATAAAAATCACTTTTATACTCAGGTGACATTCTTTAGCACTGCTTTTTGGGAACACAGTCATTTTCGTCACCTTGGAAACGTTAAGTCCATGACATAGTGCCTCACACCCTGGTGCTGACAGCCTGAGACATGATGGAAACTGGCCGTATTTGGCATCAACGTGCAAATGAGGCAGACAGAGTAAATACAGTGTGTCAGTGTCCTACACTAAAATAACCGAGGTGTATTTAACTTATACTTTAAGCTGTTCTGTTAACTCAACATCACTTAGTGAAAAATAGAAACACCATCTTAGCAGTAGCTTTTTCAGCAGTAGTAAATTACAGGGCAGTTTGGAATCAACCCCAAAACATGCACTGATTGATATAAAGAGAGAAAAGAAGTGTGTTGTATTTTGTGTTGTTTTTTCCTTTGTCTATGCCACAGTCCAAGAGTCTCAAGAGAACTGTTTTTATTTCATTAGTTTAAGAATTTCTTCAATATAAAATGAAATATCTCTTCATCAGTGTATCTAATCTATACATAAAGGTTTTTTTGGTTTTTTGATGGAATGTGTATTAAGCTTCCTACATCCAGCACTAATTACTGAATGGATACATTAATATACATCTTAACATTCAGTAACAAGCTTAACAGCCATAAGTGCAAATCTCTCTCACTCATTTGCCTAGCCTCTTACTCCTACTAGGGTCAAGGGGAGGCTGGTGCCTATTGCAGCCAACACTGGGCGAAGGCGGAATACAGTTCACCAGACCGTCACAAAGCAACGCACACACAACCGTTCACACTCACACCTAGGGGCAATTTAAAGCAGCCAATTAGCCTAGTGTGCATTTTGTACTGTTGGAGGAAACCAGAGTACCCAGAGGAAACCTACTCAAGTACATGGAGAACCAGGACTTGAACCAATGACCTTCATGTGAGTCGGACATGTTAACCACGTTGCAACCGTGCACCACAAGTGCAAATCTTGATATAGGAAACATTTAAAACAGGAAAAGGTATTTCATACTGTAAACACCTGACAAGCAAAAAACAAAATGTGGCCCTATCAAGACAAAAGCAAAAAGTTTTTATATTACCAACATTAGAACTTTTTGCGTATTCTCTGTCATTTAGGCATGACTGATACCCACCAGAGTGTAACACACTCAGAGGAAATCGCTTACCACCCACCTTCATCTGCTTGAGCTCACGAATGGTCATGACTGGCTAATGATGCTGTGATGCAAGAGAATTGAGCATATGCCTTCCCTTCCTCCCGGAGAGCCCAGCCAATTACGTTCTCTGGGACAGTTGTGGCATCAATGGGATTTGAACCAGCACTTGCTAAACGATAGGGTGAACACATTTCTGTTGCACCACTTTATAGCTCCACTAATAGGACTTTTATCTTTCAGTACACCCAACCTGTATTAATGTGAAAGGATTAAAACCTGATAACCCATTTAAAGAACATGACCTGCTGTGGCTTTCTTCAATACTTTATCTTAAAACTTGGCTTCAAATCACTTCATCATTTTGCTATTTGTTATTAAATGATATTTTAAGTAAGGTTTTGAAACATTCATTTATTCACCAAACCACTTAATCCTACTAGGGTAACCAGTATACCACCATGCTGCCTGGTTTTGAAACAGAATTTATGAAATGTATTCTGAAATAAAAACAGTTCCTGGTATGAGAGACTTTTGGACCTCATTGTATGTGAGTAGTGCAGCAGGAATGCCAGGAGCCACTCCACATACTGTATGTGGCACAGACAGAGAGAGAGAATGTGAGTGTGTGTGAGTGAGTGTGTGTGTGTGTGTGTTGATAGAATAATACTCCAGGATTCATTAGCTTTGGGAGATGAAAGCTCTGAGCTACTTGCTCTCCAAGAAGGTGAGATTGGCCATGTGCTGCTCCAGGGCTTTGACCCTGAAACCGTTGGAGCTTTTGCCATTCAGTTCATCTTCTTTAACCGGAGTTTGCTGCTTCTCCCTCCAGGCCTGAGGGGAATCCAGACTGCTGCACTCTGATTTACACTGACAGAAAAAGGTGGAGAGCAAAAGAATCAGTAAAATATTAGCAATTCTTTTCCATCATCAGTAATGTGTTTAAATTTAAAAGTGGCAAATTCTAAAGAAACATTTTAAACTTATGTATTTAAATTATATTTTAAATGTAATGTAAGGCAAAGAGGTCCTTCATTATAGTTTAATATTCTTAGCAAGATTTTTTCAAATTATTTTTTTATTAATTTAATGACTGAAGTTCATGCTCTGTGACCTGTTCTTAGTCGTCATGCAGAGCTGTTATAATAAATATATTAACTGGAATTTTGCTTTTTATTTACCTTTTAGAAGTTTTTAGACAAGAGTTACCTGCCGCCCTAGCTATATAATTAATAATTATGCTCTGAAGGTGTAGTGGATGTCGCTGAATAGTTCCAGAGACGAAACATTGAGGGAAGTATTCAATTCAGCAGCATCCACTGAGCCTGAGGTGACTAAGTGCTTTAATATGTACTACACCAGAACATTAAAACAAACCAGAACTAGATTATTATGGTTTATTTTTCCATTTTTAAAGCGCAGTGATGATGCCACCTGCGCCAAATGACAGTAGCAAAATGTGTCTGTCAGGTTGATTCAAGCAATATATTCTCTGTATAATGTTATTTAATCCTCAGATAGCAGACCAGATCAGATCGTACCATCCCCTTGATTTATATACCCAAGTTAGTACATTAAACACCTGAACAAGACCTACATGCTCTTGTACTTACACTTTTCTTATTATTGTCCATTGCTAAATTTAGTCGTGGTCAATTTCTACCCATCGTATATCTCTTCCCTTATGTCATAACAGCTACCAGTTTCTAGGAAGGGCAAAAGTCACCGGATGTTTCCTCAGAGGCCCATGATGCCAGCTGACCACCTATTTTAAAACTGCTGCTCATGCAGCACCAGGAGCAGTGTAACACGTTTGGAAGAAATCACTATCTGCTCACCATCGTATGCATGAGCTCACAGCATGGTTGGCTAGTGTAATTGTGAGTAACAGGGAAGAGACTGTATTCCATTACTCTGAGAGCTCGGCCAATTACGCTCCCGGCCACAGACAGTAGGAGCATTACCCAGGATTTGAGCATGTGATCTCCAGGCAGGGCAAACACCCAAATTTCCTCACCTGGGGACCAGATCAGACCAGTACTGTCTAGTTGAGTTTTGTTACACTATTTATTTTACACTGAGCTTCTTTTTAATTAAGCTGCTTGAACATTTGTTATCTGAGACTGTTGAGTCTCTTTTAAAAGGGTAATTAAACCCAAAATTAAAAGCTTAAAAAAGTACGTCTTTGCACATTAAAACCTGCTATTGTCATTACAAGCTTGTTCGTGAAGAAAAATAATAATAAATCCACGCACAGCGGCGCGACATTGTACTGTGAAAAAGTCGCATGTGATTAAGGTGTGTGACAGTAAATATGAAAGTAATTTGCATATGAACAAACAACGGGTTATACCATTCGTTCATGTAAATGAACCAATGTTTGTTTGATGTATGCAAATGTAATATAGTATTATGTGCGGACGTTCCAGGTTTTATTTTATTCACATTTGATTTTTTAATATCTGTATACTCTTATTTGTGCCATTATCTTATATGAACTGACATATCCGTGTCCTATTTTCACAAGAGTGAAACAGCAGACTTCATGCAAACTGTGTAATGCAAACTACCAAACAGTTTTTAGCAGATTGCAACTTGGAAAATGTAAGGAACAACCACCTGATAATGAAAATTATACATATATGCATGTGTGACAGGAGAGTATGTAAGGCTTGCCTTCCATTTCACTTTGAACATTGGAGGGCGGCACGGTGGCACAGTGGTTAGCACATCTGCCTCAGCAAGAAGGTCTAAGTTCTCGGGCATTTGTGTATGTGTGGAGTTTGCATGTTCTCCTGGGCTTGTGTGGGTTTCCTTCGGGTACTCTTTGAATAAGCATACAAACAGGATAAAAAGTTCTGTATGTTCTCTGGGCATCGTACCTTTCTGATAAGTTTATTACACAGCGGTAAGAGAGACGCCACCACCACCATCACACCTTTAGTGTTGTGTATAGTCAAGTCCACCTGCGCAAAACAAAAAGAAGAAACAGATTGATAGTTTGATGATGAAGCTCTCCAAAAACTCCATCTAACAGCATGGTTGCTTTGGCTCATGTTTCAGAAAAGCAATCATGTCCACCCTGAGATGACAATCTTTTAGTTTCTGAGACACATGATTGCTGGCAGCTCGGTTCACATGTAATTGTTTTCTCTGCAGTAGCTACAGTAAGATGTTTTTGAAAGCTGTAGAGACAAGAGGCAGTGAAAGATCTGACTGTCACTTCTACCTCCAGAATTATTGGCATGAGGTCAGCATAAGAGACAAGATTCAAATCTGGGGCATGAAATAATCATTGTAAATGCAGAGCTTCAATCCTGCAAATGTTACTGTATTTGGACTGGCACCAGTCGCAGGGTTTGGCAGCTCACTGTTGGCCCGCAGAAATCCGGGGGTTTGAAAGTTTGAAAAAAATATGGGCATGGTACTTGACAAGCACAGGCTGCACACCTGAATTGCTTAAGGTATGGGGAAAATTGCGCTGTTAGCCCATGGAAATTGTATGTCTGACACTTTACAGCTTCTATAATTTGCCTATACAGTTATAACACCCTCAGTTGTTACGACAGTATGGCTTTAATCCTCCCTTCTACAAAGCTACGCACTACGATTTCCCTAGAATATATAGCCGGAGACTTGCCAACTGTGATACATGCTCTGTGATCACGCCACACAGAGGTAGAAAGAAATATGAACTTTTGTCTAGCAGGCCACACAAATAGCAAGTGCACTGAAGTATCACACAAGTACATCACCATTACAATGACTGTGCCATGTCACTGCAAATGCCCTACTAGCCACGCTCCTGATTTGGTGCAGGCATTCAAAAGCGGTATCCATATATACTGAATGCTTTCTTAAGTTTTCTGAAGACCTGTAGAATTTGTGTGTTCAAGGACAAAAGTCTCCATAGCCAGGCTGCAACAGTCTACATCGTTGAACATGCAAGTGACACGCAAGTCTCAAGGATGGTTTTGCCACATTATCCCCCCGCAGACTGCCCTTAGTTGCGCGTACGGCGGGATGTAAGTTAGGCTTTACACAACAGATCAAATGTACTGTTACGTGAAAAGTGTGACATGGAAATTACCCTCGACATCTTTATCTGGACTTGGCAGCTTAGTAATAGTACCTCTATCATCAGTATCTATATTCTTTACTGATTCAAATAATCCCTTGTGTAAAACACCATCAGCAGTGGTTTCTACCAGAAGCTTCTGCCTAATCTTCCACACATCCTCTGACGGAGACGCAGCAAACCGGCTGATTTTACTCATTTTACTTGTAATGCTCTGGTGTGTTTCAGTGGCTTCTACAAATAATGTAACTTAAGAAGTTATCTTCTGTTAATCTGTTCATCACTACAGTTATTGCCCTTTCACAGGCAGGTCATGTTTTCTCAGCACTGGCAGACTAAAATATATATCTAAACTTGTCCTTGTAAAATGCCAAATAGCAAACATGGAGTCATACTGACACATGCTGAAATCATCTGTTGAGCTTTTCAGGATGTACTCCACCTTTGGCCAGTGTTGGCTGAGATTGGCTCCAGCCTCCAGACTCTAGTAGTAGGATTAAGTGGTTCGGCAAATGAGTGAGTGAGAACTGACCCATGTCAGGTTTAGAGCTAGAGAGTCACATATGTATTTAGTCCCAACACACTGAATGAATAAATTGTGGCATTTTACCTTCTGGAACGTGGCACTCTTTCCCTGGACAGAAGTCTTGGCACATATTTGTAGCTGCTGGCAAAAAGCTGCCAGCTTCTCCGTCTCAGACATCAGGAGCGTCTTCTCCTCATCCATCAACTACGAGAAAAAGGATGACTATTCTTATTACAGTGTAATAGTCACTTCCCTCGACGACTGTCAGTGCAAAATAGTCAGAATATAATGTTCTATATCTGACAGAATAAGCTGCACAACTCTGTGAGAAAACTTTATCTAAATGTGCAGCAGCCTGAAAAACCTTTAAAGGGAAATTTAGACATTTCAACATATAGTTCTGAAAACTACAAGATTCCCTGATTGCAGTATGCATATTTTTTTTCATGCATATCAATCACATGTAATATTCTAGCTCTTTTGGCTATCCCCAAAAATGATTAAAAAAGTGGGCTCATGCTTTTCATATCATCAAAATATGATCTGAGATAACGCTGCATGTGACTATGATTGAATGATGACACTGTTGATCATGTGCGTGATGTCCAAACAAAAGTACACGGAAGAACTTATCAACACTGGCTCCACCAAAGCTATTTGAAACAGGCAGGAGAAGCCTTTATGTATTTTATGTGAGGAGTTGCTCGGTAATGAAGGCTTAAAAATTAACAAACTGAATTGACATCCCCACATGAAGCATTCTATGTATTGAGACAAATTTTTATGTGTTCAGCCATGGCCTAATGGTTAGAGAAGCGGCTTTGGGACCTAAAGGTCGCTGGTTCGATTCCTGAACCAGCAGGAAAAATGGGCGGGGGAGTGAGCATCACCTTCCCTTCCACCATATTCATGGCTAAATTGGCCTTGAGCAAGACACCTAACCCCTACCTGCCATCCGGGCGCTGCAATGTGTGGCAGCCCACCGCTCCGAGTGTGTGTTTGCTTACAGTTTACGTGTACGTGCTCACTTTGGATGGGATAAATGCAGAAGTCAAAGTTTCCCTTTTGAAAGTTATACTGCATTAAAATAATAATAATAATAATAATAATAATTATTATTATTATTATTATAATCTCTCTGACCCAAAGACAGCTGGGATTGGCTCGAGCTTCTCTCCTCACCCTGTCAGAAAAAAATCCTTCTGATGATCCCACAGGTGAACTCCACATAATAATTTTAAAGTTTAGAAAGTGCATTAGACAGCAGGACTGCTGGAGGTTATTAATGAGCAGGGGCTGTGCTGAGGCACCAGGCAGTGTGATTATAAGTAGTTCAAGCTTGTCTTAAGCATGCAGGGTTAGTTAACATTGATAGCTGCATCCCATCTCTGTCTCGGAGATAAATGACCATCATTACAGACCTGCAGGGCGGGGTCTTGAAAGAATGTGTGGGATAATGGGGTTGGGTTTGAGCACGTCTGAGAGCTGAGGACATTTTACCTGTAAGGTGAAGGACTGCAGGAAGGAACACAGCTGTACACCCAGCTCTGAGAGGACCTGAAAACAAAAAAGAAATTTCCAATTAGACACAATCGTAATTGCAAATGTCCTGACTGACATACTGTCACAAACTATTTTGTGATACATTATCTAACTTTTTTTAATTAGCTGTAATAGTTTGATTTAGGGTGGCACTCTGGCTCGGGCATTTATGTGTGGAGGTTGCATGTCCTCCCTGTGGTTGGATAGGTTTCCTCTGGGTGCTCTGGTTTCCTCCCACAGTCCAAAGCCATGCACATTAGGATAATCAGCTGTTTCAAATTCCCCCTAGTTGTGAGTGAGTGTGAATGGTTGTGTCTGTTGCCCTGTGATAGTCTGGCCAGCTCTTGAGGGTGTACACCACCGTCGCTCAGTGTTGGCTCCAGCCTCCCCAGGATCCTAATTGGAGTAAGTGGTCTGGGATATAAATAAGTGAGTGAATTTGTTTTATCCATTTATTGACAGTTTATACCATAGAGCTGTTAAGTTCTAAATTCATCTGATTGGTCAAGAGACAATTATTACTATTATTATTATTATTATATTTTTAAACCGATCAGTCATTCATTAGCATTTGTGGAAGGAGCTAAAAGGTCAAAGGTGAAGCTGTACATTTACTGACATGGAATATTCTTCAGAACTGAGGGCTTTTCAGTTTCGGTATGATTTTTTTTCTTGCCTAAACACATTTGACAGAAAGAAAAAAGGAGACTGAAGAGGGAATGACTTTAGAGATAATAATTTAAAAAAGAAACCTTTTTTGTGTACATGCCACAACAATACACATAACTAAAAGATAAAGTATTACACAGCTTATTGTTATAAATAAATTGTAAGCATTTGCACATTTCTGTAGTATAAGAGGAATATAATAATTTTAGATGCTGGGCCGAATCCCATCATCCAATCATCGAGTATTTTCCTATAACATCATGGCTCATCATGTTTTATTAATTATTTTTAAAACAACCTTTAAACTACTATTAAAACAAGTTGAGGGTGAACATGTTTCATAGTGACCCATGCTGTAAACTTTGCTTATATTCTACACATATACACTTCAAACACAAATTAGGTTGAAAAATGCTGGAATGCAGTTTAACATTAGGCTTGGGTGATGTGATGTACAGTAATCTCACTATATATAAGCGAGCGATGCAGCTAAAGTTATCAGATACTTTCACTTCTGGGTCATGAAGCAAATTATTAAAAAATATATTTTTTTCTATAAATTAAGTATTTCAAGCTTGGTTTGCTCATGGAAAACACAATTACAGGTTTTTACCCTGACACTGTAGACCTCCAAAGCTTCTAGATCAAATGCAGGAGATTAATAAATTAATAACTTAATCTGAAAGGAGCGAGTCTTATTAGCAGTGAAACACCGCACTGTGTGCTGAGGTTCATAATGTCCTTAGCAAAGCTGTTTATTATGTACCTAAGCAGATTCTCTTACTCTCACTGGGTAGAGCCTGTAGTGGGTAAGGCTGGTAAGTGGGGAAGGCTGTATGCCAGCAGCTCAGACTATCAGACTCAGCGGTTTCCCCATAAGCTCAGTGTGGAAGCCCTGAAGCCAAAGGGGCAAGATGGAGCATCTTACAGACAAACACTGACTGCTGCTTTTAATAACATATTGATCTGTCTTTACCAGAGACCGCATCTGTCTTAGTGACCTGAGCTTGGGTGCTGATAAAGGAAAACAAGCCAGACAATTGAGTTTGATGACCTGCCTCAGCTTGGTGGAAAAGGTCCAGAGTGGTCTTCAACATGCCTTCCCCCCTAAATCACACACAAAAAGGCAAAGAATTAAT
This sequence comes from Neosilurus hyrtlii, assembly GCA_028564935.1. Classification (NCBI taxonomy): domain Eukaryota; kingdom Metazoa; phylum Chordata; class Actinopteri; order Siluriformes; family Plotosidae; genus Neosilurus; species Neosilurus hyrtlii. The sequence continues at coordinate 8,347,832 of JAOUQZ010000028.1, forward strand.
GGAACATCTGTACATCCTTAGCACAAAGAAGTTACACATGAGCAAAATAGTAAAAGGTAGAGGTGGACAAATCAGTAGCCTTGATAACTGGGTTAAGCAGATTAATCCTAATTCTTTCTGCACAACACATACATGTCAAGATGTAAACTGGCTGACAGTGAAACCTTTTTATACATATTGATAAAAATAAACAGATAATGGACGATCTATTAAAGCGGTGTTCTCAAAGGAAGCAACGAGCAACAAGTGACCAAGCAAAGTCAATGATCGCTCAATGAGAGGCCAAATTTTCTCAAGCGACACGAAATGGGTGGGCACTGGGCTGATCTCTAATGTGACGCGATTATCAATCGGAGCTTAAAGATACTGTTGATTGGCAGATGCTGAATGGCATGATTCATACATCAAGAGAGACAGAAGGTCTTTCTTGCTGCGATGCAGTCCCAACTCTCCATGAAAGTAAAAATTTCACAGCGATAAAAAGTACAAAAACTGTCTCAACCCACATATTGAGAGGGCAGTTACTTAAAAACAATAGAATAATAAATACAAGAAGAAAAAGTTAAAGTAAGTAAGAAAAAAAATAGTTAAAAGTATGAGAAGGGCAGGAGTAACTAATAAGGCTGCATGACTGTTAACACATGCGCACTGAAAATGTCAACTGCTGCCCGTGCATGACTGTGCTGCACTCTCTTCATTCACTATAGGATCAGTACCAGTACTTTGTAGAAATAATATAACTCTGCAGCACTTAGCTTGCAATTAAACACAAAAAAAGTAAAGATGTTAGTTCCACATGTAATACGCACACAATATCTCACAGCTGAAACACTGACCAAGTACAATGAGCTACATCACAGACTTTCTTCATTTGTTGTCAAACTCAATCACTTACTGTAGTCTGCATGAATGCACTTACCTATTTAAGGAACTCACCATATGTTACTATATTACATTACCTAATACTTCTTAGCTTAATCCTCTAGGCTAGTACATAACAGAGTGGCGAATGCTGCTAAACATTGCAATTTTTGTATTTGCCAACTTTTCTGACAAATGTTGGTGAAAATTAAGGTTCACCTCTTTCATTAGTGACATTCAGAGACAGTTAACATCTTTTGTGTGAATGTCTGTGAAACATTTGCAACTGTTTGTGTAAAAATTAATTTGCAAACAAATGTTCAAAATTTCTTGGTGAAAAAAAAAACACTGTTTGCAACCCTCAAAAGTTTACGAAGTGTTTTGCAACATCTTACAAACCTTGACGAAACCAAAATTTGCCGCTCTATGAGATACTAGCCTTAGGTTTCTGAGCAACAAAAACATGGGTCTGGGCAAAGACAACAGAGATTTCAGATGTCTGAAAGGCTAGCTAATAAAATTGTCCACCCCTGGCAGCAAGCCTTGTTACAATATGCTGCAAGCCTGACATTATGGATAACATTCTGAAAGGCAGCTGATGTAACCAGAACAATGTTTAGTACCTGGTAAAGAGGTATATGGAGTATGCAATGCTGGACATGCTTTGACAATGCCGGACCACCTCGTGCTCCTGATTCTCCCAGCGCTCCAACTCAGAGTCAACATCTGAGGTAAGAAGCCGGAGATCCTGTGCCAGCTTTGTGATGGCGGTCTGATCCTGACCGCCACAACAAACTGGGCCCTGATAGAGAAAAAAACAGCAAATTGACAAGAGTAATGCAGTTAGGGTTTTCTAGTCAATCTGCATTTTTATTTTCATATAAATTAAACTTCCTTAATTATCTTCATTAATCACTTACATATGCCTTTGTTTTGTATAAACACGAAGATGATCAACAGATCAGTGGTGGCCTCATAGTTAGAGAAGCATGTTTGGGATTTCTGAACCGGCAAGAAAAAGGCAATGGAGGAAGGACAACACCACCCCCTCCCTCCTCCTCCTCCTCCTTCGGATGAAGTGACCCTGAGCAAAGTACCTGACCCCGAACTGGTCACCAGGTGCCGCAGTGCCCACTGCTCTAAATGTGTGTGTGCTCACTTTGGATGGGTTAAATGCAAAGCTAAATTTCCCTTACGGTGTGAATACAGTAAATATAAAAAAATTTACCTATGTTTAGTGTACCAAATTCTCAGTATTACTAAACAATGAATCAAGGTTAGTTGTTGTACCTCTGTGTCAAGCTTTGCTGTCTTTGGAGTTTTCAGATTAGCCGAGTGTTTCTAAAAAGAATCAGAGTCAGATTGAGAACAAAATTACTTTGTTGAAAATAAATAAAATAAGCATGAAATGAAAATAAAACATGAATGAATAAGTACGGAAAAGAAATGTAAGCAGATAAAGATTAGTGTGTACATACAGTACTGTGCAAAAGTTTCAGGAATTCTAATCTTAGTATAAACATTGCTATAGATTTCTATTTTATGTACATTTTGTACAATTCAGTTAAAAAATAATGTAGATTTCCAAACATTTGTTTTTCAACACAAAAATTATTATTAGAAAAAAATGTTTGTATGTCAATAAAAAGCAGCATGTTAATTAAGAGACCACTTTCCAGACAAAAGCATAATGAGGTCTACTTGGTTTTGTATGCAAATAAAGAAGCAAGTGTGACAGTCAAAATCACCAACTGTGGATGGTTCTGCTGGTTCTTTACCTTGTAAAACTGCAAACAGTACCTGAGACTACGACATTTTTAAAATAAAGGGTCATATTTTATAGAATTTATGTAGGAGCATTAATTCATTCATTCATTTATTCGTTCGTTGAACGGCTTACGCCTACTTGAGTAGCGAGGGCATTGGCACCTATCTCAGCTGACTCTGGGCGAAAACAGGATAAACTGGCATGCTGTTCAGGGTGTATCACAGGACCAACACACATGACCAATCACACTCACACTTAGAACAGCCAATTCGCCTAATGTACATGTCTTTGTGCTGTGGGAGGAACCCGGAGTACCCAAAGAAAACCCACACAAGCACACGGAGATGTAAACTCCATACAGAAACACCCTCGCTGAGCCCAGGTTCTTCTTGCTGTAAGGTGGACGTGCGAGCTACTACTCTACTGTGCCACCCTGTTATGTAAGAAAATTAAAGAAATTTAATTATTTACATGTAAATAAAAGGCATCTTTGCTATACAGCATTTCTTTGAATGTGTCTTAGACTTTTGTACAGTGCTGTATAATTCAGGGTGTTTAATACGAATCAATAAACCGTACATACAGATTAATAATATGCAAAGGATTAATGATACTGCAAAACCTGTGCACAGTGTTAATCCTGTATAGATGTGGAGCATTGTGTTTGTATTGCTTGAAGCTGGAAAATATATACACTGTTTATATTCCTGTTATCAATTTAAGAATTTAGGTTTGAAAATATGAAGCAAGCTCCATGAAAAAAAGGTCCTATATAAAGGATGCAATTAGAGATTACAATGGCACAGCACCATTTCATTGTTCTGTTTTTTTTTTTTTTTGTATTCCACAATACTTTTAATTTCTTTGCTCACCCCACTGAGATACTCACCCCTGGCCGTGGAAGGGACAGATATGTTCTTTTATCACCTAAAAAATGAAATACAGTGATTAATTGTTAAACTCATTCCATTTTAAATGTATTTATTGTATCTATGGGAACAATGCCTTTTTTGCTCATAGATGTCCTCAAAAGAGCCATTGGTATCTATACTTTATTTTAAAAAGAAGTACATTTATATCACTCCTGCTGTTACTTCTATAAAATGCAGGTGGCGTCTGCACACTGTGCAAATATCAACCTGGCACACCTTGGAAGCCAAAGACGATAAAGATCTCACAGTGTGAGAGTAAAAAAAGACCTTTTTAAGAGCCCATGCTCCTTATAGCCGGTGCCCTAAGGTCACAAACAAAGCCACTGTGGCTTTTACAAGTCCTGCACTGATAACACTTCAGGATAAAGTCTACACAGACATTCAGTTGAATATTCTGTATCAAGGAGATGTGAAGAATCAGACAGTAAAAGACAGCTCACGAAATGTTACACTCGAATTTTTACAGAATGCCTGGCGACGAGGGCAAATGGGAAATATAACAATATGTGACCTCTAAGGATTCTTTCTATTTTCTGGCCAAAGTGGACACCACACAATACATTATGTATATACTTGTATACGTTATGTGTATACTTATGGAGAGGTCATATTAAAAAAAATCTACCTTCAAACTCACAGATGAATCTTACTTTATTAAAGGTCCTATGTGCCACTGAGTCATCATTCATGATACAGACTTTGTGAGTACATCTCAGGTGGCCCTGGGAATCAACATCAATTTTTTTTTTATTTCTTTACATGATAACAATAAAAAACTGTGCCTGAAGTCTCCTATTTTAAGCTCAAATCCAGTTGAATACTTCTACTCAGAATCTCATGCAATGGTGGGGGGATGTGAATGCTTACTCCCCTCCCTGGTTGGTGGCGGTCGTATGTGATAGGGAGGCAACACTTAATAATGGGTGGGAATTGTGTGTGTATATATACACACACACACACATACATATATATACACACACACATATATATATACATATATACACACACACACACACACACACACACACACACACACATATATATATATATACACACACACACACACACATATATATATACACATATATATACACACACACAGATATATATATATATATATATATACATACATACATACATACATATACACACACACACACATATATAAGTCTAAATTAGAAGTTACTAATATCTTTATACACAGATACAGAATGTACAGTATTATCAATATGATAAACAGTAGAATGTAAATGTAGTGCAAAATGCAAATGTATGACAGTAGATATTGTTGCTATATGGAGGAGTTGTAGAGTTTAATGGCCACAGGTAGGAATGATATTCTGTGTCGTTGAGTGTTACATTTAGGTGGTATCAGTCTCTCACTGAACGTGCGCCTATGACCGATCAGCAGGTTGTGAAGCGGGTGGGAGGTATTGTTCAGTATTGTCTTTATTTTTGACAACATTCGCCTCTCCGTCACTACTGTCAGAGAGTCCAACTCCATCCCCACAATGTTACTGGCCTTGTGGATCAGTTTGTTCAGTCTGTTTGCATCTGCAACCCTCAGCCTGCTGCCCCAGTATGCAACAGCATAGAGGATAGTGCTGGCCACCACAGACTTGCAGATGTTAAACTTCATCTCAGCTGCCTCAAAAAGTAGAGACGGCTCTCACCCTTTTTGTAAAGTGCGGTAGTGTTCTTAACCCAGTCCAGTTTACATTGACGCCCTGGATGGAAACAGGGACCGCTGGTGTTCTGGATTTTTCTATAATCCACAATGAGTTCCTTGGTCTTTGTCACATTAAGTTGCAGATGATTCTGCTCACACCATGTGACGAAGGAATCCACAGCAACCCGATATTCCATCTCACCACTTCCACTGATACATCCAACTTCTGAATCAGAAAACTTCTGAAGATGGCAGGTCTCTGAAGTCCATTGTGTAGAAGGTGAAGAGGAAAGGGGAGAGGACGGTCCATTAAGTTATAAGTACGGGAAGGACAGGAGCAACTGAAACGGCTGCACACAGATTAACGCATGCACACTGATCATGCATTACCCAATCATCCAGAGATTGTAGGTTCAAATCTCGGGTGATGCCACAAAAGATTTAATTGGCCGAGGTCTGTGAACACATATGTTCCTGACCACGCAAGTAGAAAAAATTGGTGGAGTGGTATCATTTGCCTTGAAGGAAACACTTAGTAGGTAGCCGTCAGGAAACAAGCAAAGAAAGGTCTGATGTGTGGGAATTGGCCATGACTCAATTAAGAGAGAAAATCAGGGACACCCTGCCTTCTTAAAAAGTGCTTAAAAAAATTTACATACCGTGGAACTGAGTCTAAAGGTCAGCAAGTATTTATTATTTATTGAGACTGAGGGATTACATCATGAGAAGCTTACCAAAACGTGTTTGTATACGTACAGTATAACCTGTTTACTTAAAAAATCTTTCTTGTTTGAGAATGTAAAAAATTTTCATTTAAAGTGGTTCTGAAGTATAAACCTTGTTCAGCTGTAATGCTTTACTACATGTTAAAACGGCTCTTCACGTAGACCGCCCCATGACTAGCATGGATTGAGGAGTTCAAGAGATGAAGTGAAACGTTACCTCTGCGGCCCTCGAACACTTCACTAATCTCTTTTAGCAGGATGGCCATGTCGCACAGCTGCGACTCCCAGGCCTCACAGAACACATCCAGGTTCTCTTTGGCTATCTTACTGTTGGGGTGCAGAGCCAGCGTCTGAGCTGCTGAGATGATCTGAGCAGAAAGTGAGACAGAGAATCATGTATTTGAATCATTATTATTGCAATGAATTTCACTGTGTTTTCCAAATGTATGGTATAGACGCATACTTTACTCCAAAACTAGAAGATGCAAAACCAAAAGGAAAGGGAACACAGACGCTATGCACACATAGATACTACAGTATCTGCTCCCATTAACAGAATAGATCCTGCTGATTTTCTGAATTATTGATGGAGCCATTAACATGCACACCTAAAACTACTACGCCATGTTGAGCTCTTATTGGTTGCTTGACCTTTGAGGATCGTTATTACAGGCAGATGATGTGAGATTGTCTTTATTAAGCTCAGTATATAATAACAAAGCTTATAAACCAAGTAATAACATACAATTTCACCTCTGCTTGTTAGAGGTAGCAAGAGAGAGCTTACATTTTTACATATTCTTCATTGCTGAGCCTTTTTTTTTTTTCCCCCAAAATTACACACAAAAGTGCTGGACAGGGCAGCTTTATTTACAACAGGGGTCTCAAACTCAAGTTACCCGGGGGCCACTGGAGGCATACTCTGGGTGAGGCTCGGCCGCATCAGGTTTTCCACAAGAAAAGCTTTGTTTTTAAATTTTCAATCTTCTCAAATCTCTTTATTTTTTAACAC
>JAOUQZ010000028.1:8356881-8367484 GCA_028564935.1 Neosilurus hyrtlii
TATATATATATAGACACACACACTCACACACACACACACACACACACACACACACACACACACATATATATGAGACGGAAATGTTAACACATGTCTGGTCTGTGCATGTGTAACTGACCGTTGTCTCACCTCACATCTCAGCTCACCGAAACTCTGACAAGTCTTCAGAATAGCCATCTCCACTTCTTCCGTCATGTCTTTGAGTGACTGCTACTCACGTCACAAAGGACAAAAAAAAGTCATGTTTTCAGAGACGGAGAAGAAAAAACTATTGCTAAAAAAAATTACCTTTTACTGAATGTGCCTCTTTTGTACCAAATAACACTTGAAACACTTAAATCTCTTTCGCAGTAGCTCAGTCTCACGTTATAAAACACCTGTGCTGTCATCAGAGGTCAGACAGGTGGGACGACTAACTCCTCCCCCAGGAGGATTACAGCAGGGTGTCAGGACAAACACCAGACAGGCTGCTGCATGTGTAAACCTTCCAACTGCTCTCATCTACTAACCTCCTGACTTCAACCTGTTCACTTTAGCCATGAGCCTTTTCTTATTATCTACATTAGCACGTGCTCTTAATGCTTCTGACACAAAGCAGTATTCTTCCTGTCTACATTCACTTGCCACTTGAGCAGGTAACCCTCCAGCACTATACAGTACATCTAAAATAAACATTAAAAATAATATATAATTAGAGGGCTGATACGATTACTCGAGTAAATTAATTTAATCATGGCGTCACGGTGGTGTAGTGGTTAGCATGTCTGCCTCACAGCAAGAAGGTCCTGGGTTCGATTCCCAGGCTCAGGTGTTTCTGTATGGAGTTTGCATGTTTTCCCTGTGTTTGCTCTGGTTTCATTCAGGTACTGCTTTTTCCCACAGAAAGGTTTCAGATAGAGACCTTCACTGAAGTAGACAAATGTTCTTAAACACGGATGATGATACTTGGGTCTGATGGGATTCTGTATAAATCATGTCTTTAAAATAAGAGTGCAAATAAAAGTGGAAGGATATATAAGAGACTTCAGAGAACTGACAGGGCACTCAAGGATGAAAGAACATCTACAGCTTAGGACTGATGGATTAGAGTTCTTCGTGTCAAGAAATGAATATTTATTAACTTTAGTAACTATTTATGATATAAAGCATAAGAAATTATGGGATAAAGAGCACCTATTGTGCAAGGCTACAATTCTGTGTGACCTCATATCCTTGTTCACTACTATCCTACTACACTAGTAGCTGCCTTGACGCTACCAACAAACTCTGCTCAATCAAATGAAATGTGTGTGAAATGGGTGTGCATTCAGGGGGAGTTTAACTAACAGACGATGGCTGATTATTCTGCATGTGAATGTGAGTATGTGTGCATGTCTGTAAGTTGTACTGCTTGACTCCAGGTGGAGATGAGCTGCTTGGTTTCCTGCCGTGTCGTGTTGCAGAGCTGCAGGATGCTCTCGCGCTGCTCATGGCTAGTATATGCTGAATCAGTGAAGTCTTCAGTCTGTTCTAACAGAGCCTCCAGCTGTGCTGCTACAGACTCACAAGGCACACAGTACAGAGAATCCCTCAATCCCTCCACTTTATACTGAAACAAAACATACAAACACACACACAGTCCACATGCTGCAAAAACAACAAAACCATGGGTAATATTTTAAAACAAGTGAAAGCAGTGGCAAAATTAATCCAATGAATGCATCAGATGTCAGAAAAAAAATCAAGAAGTGGTTTCGCTATTTGATTAAATGCACCAGATTGGGTTTTACTCAGAGATATAAATATTATGTAATCATCATGCAAAAGTTTGTGTCCCCCATAACTATAATCCGAAAGAAAAATGCAGCAGAAATGTTAAATTGAGCCGGTTAAGCCTGGCCAGGCAATCTGAGTAATGAATGAGACTTTTAAAAACAAAAAGTGGCCAATATTTAGATTCCATTCAAAAAATGAGCTGCAAATGTTTATATAAATGTTACTATTATTAGTATACAGATTAAGTCACTGCCTAAAAGTGAAGCTTCCCAGGAGTTCTTGTGGGCTGTTCACAATTAATTAATTATTCTGCCAATGTATTAAATATATTAAATGCATTAAAAGAGCCATACACCAAATTTGGTGATCCTATATCATTTCCCTAAAAGTTAAGGCACTAACAGGCCGAACATAGAAAAAGTGACCTTGTGACCTTAATTCAAGGTCAAGGTAACCCATATACAATCCTACCCTATTTGCCACTGAGTGAAAACCCCTAGACAAAATTCGGTGATCCCGTGTCATTTCCTTCCAAAGTTACTGCACTAACAAATCATGCAAATGGACAGAACCAATTTTTATAGCTCCCATTCTGCTTAGCTTTAGTGTTGGCAGGAGCTAAGAAACACTTATAACTTTAAAAAAACAACACTATTTTAACATACATTCCCAAATGTTGTCTGAGTTAAGGTCTTGCCAAAGAGCAAACAGACAATCAGTATAGTGAGGCACAAGAACCAATCAGCATCACAATACAAAACAGTCAATCAGAACTGAAATCTAAAACAGCATTGCAATGCATAACAGCCAATCAGCACCTCGATGCATAAGAGCCAATCAGCACCTCGATGCACAACTGCCAATCAGCATCTCAATGCATAACAACCCATAAGCACCTTGATGCATAACAGCCAATCAGCACCTCGCTGCTTAACAGCCAATCAGTACCTCGATGCATAACAGCATTGCAATGCACATGAACGTTGGACAGATGGATGGACAAGTCATCCAAATCAAGTCAATGGTTTCTTAAGCACCACTATTATCTGATAATTAAAGGGCCATCTGTGAAAGCACTAATCTCTGTTGGTATAAATTTCTTTGTTTTCTTTATTTATTCCAAAAAATGTTTGAAAACTGTGGGTCAAACAATTTGAATTATTAAAAAAAAATCTTGGTTAAAAATATAAACACGATTCTCATTCTGACTTCAGAGAGAGAGTTTTGAGTTATTAGAATCTGTGTGTACCTTAAGGTCCTTAATTCCAGCATAGATACTGATGGGAAGTGCTTTGGCCTCTCCACTGCTCCTGGCATCTGTTACAATCTCGATAACCTGCTCCAGGGCCAGACGCATGCGCTGGAACACAGCGTTCTTGTTGATCCGTGCAGACTCACAGTCTGGGTGCCTCAGACATGTCTGCAGAGACAAAAACCACAACAGAGTGAATGAAAGAGAATGAGAGCTGATGGTAACATGCATTAAAACAGTTAAGATGTCTGATATAGAACTATTAGTAAGTGGTCATCATTTATGAAATGAAAGGATGAAATCGTCTTTCTAGCAATGAAAGATACCTGTAAAATATTTCAGACGGGGAATGTTTTTGTCATTTGCCACTAAATGTGTCTCTGAAAACTGAACTTTTTTTTTTGATAGCTGGTAAAATTAGAATAATTTAAAATTTGCATATTTCAAGAATAAAAACTGCATTTTCACATTTAAAGATTTCATCCTGACTTCAGAGCAGAAGCACCACAGACGTTTTGACAGATGGGCTCTGATTATAAAATGAATTGATTAGGCTTCTGTTCTTTTTGCTCTGGCCTCCCAAAAGCTTGATCAAAGCTTGGATTCTGACTGTAGGAAAATCATCTTTTGTTAGACTGACACTATTTACTGAAGCAACTGCTAAACTGGAAACTTACAAGGCTATATTATTTGCAGAAACATGGCTAAACAAGGTTAAAAGCTGAATATAATGAAGACGTCCTTCATGATGAATTTCTATTTCTAAAGGACTTTAAAACTTTGATGATACTCTGCGACCATGGTAATACAATATACTCTGTACACACACAAAACCGACAGTTCATTCTCTCACTCATCTTCTGAACTGCTTTATCCTATTACTAAGGTAATGGGGAGTCTGTGGCTATCTCAGCCGACACTGGGCAAAGAAGGGGGTCACCCTGATCATCTCGCCAGATCATCGTAGGGCAACACGCATAACCATTTACATTGAAACAGCCAATTAGCCTAATGTGCATGTCTTTGGACTGTGGGAGGAAACCAGAATACCCAGAGGAAACCCACACAAGCATGGGGAGAACATGCAAACTCCTCACAGAAAGACTAGAGCCCAAGACCTTCTTGCTGTGAGGTGGACGGGCTAATCACTTCGCCACCGTGCCACCCTAAGCTGACTGTTACATCATATTAAAATGACAATTCAATTCAAAACTTAAATCTCTCGGAGCACACAAGGAGAATGTGTTAAACTCCGCACAAGCAATAATCTGAGCTTGAATCAAACAGGATTCTTGAGCTGTGAGGCTTCAATGTTACCCACTGCACCACTGTTACTATGATTTCTGCATTATAATTCAAATCTTAACCCCTCACACATACAGTCCACTCCTTGAACCTGAAGACTAAAACGGCACCAGCTGATCCACAGGGGTCACAAAAATTACCTCCCAGATTGTAATGTCCCCTCTACTTCTGGTACAATATATTATACTTACACTTTAATAATGAACTTCTTATAAATGTAGCCCAATGGTTTTGAATTGATCTTGCCTTAGGACCAAAGTTTCATTAAATCACAACTCAAAAGCAGTTTAACTGTAAAACGCTTTTTATTTACTTTACACAATTAGGAGTGCAGGAAAAGGCTAAGCTTTCATGCCAAAGTATCATGAAACCAATGAAGTAAAAAGAAGGGTCAACCCTAATATAAGTAAAGGCAACAATATGCAAATTTTTTTATCGACCGCGCTTAAATCAGCATTAATTACCTCCTAAAAAGGTACGGTTATATACAACAATTATTCGCTGAAGGTGAGGCAGACATTGCTATATAGTTAATGAACAGTACATCAGTCTCAAGTGAATACTTGTTATAGTATATACACTACACAAAACTAAAACAAGATGTTTATAAATATTTGCATGTAAAATGGTCATACATGCTCTATTATGACATCTTTTAAAAGTCAGTTTGAAGAAAAAAATTTTGTTTACCTTAAAAAACATGAGGCCATGTATTTTTTTATTACAGAATTTTGTTAAATTTCTAGGATCTCATCATCAGTGAACTTGTCTGCTGTTTTGATTCACACACACACACACACACACACACACACACACACACACACACACACACACACACACACATATATATATATATATAAAACTTTTCTTAGAATTAACTAACTAGCTAGTGGCACTACTGCCTGAGTCTTTAATCTTTACAAAGTACTATCCTCTGGACATTAGACCATACCATACTGACAACTCATGTGTTACATAGTAACATGTATGTCTACTTATAGCAATAATAAAACAATTATATAATGTCACTTTGGCTTAATATCCCAAGATAGGGAACCAATTAGCCTATGTACTGTATACTGTGTATGTGTGCTTTACTACAATTTAAAACTCTCTTTTCAACTACTGTCAAACATTTTAAGATTTAAAAAGTTATTTAAATATTATGTAAGTAAGCAAAAAAATAAACAATATTTGATTATTTGCCACAACACAGCTACGAGAAAATAATGCCTACTTATGCTGAACACTATTTCTACTTATTTCCTTCACAAGCCACTACTTAAACCCCATTATCCTTCAACAGAAAATACAAGAAAAAAGTGTCATCTAACACCCTTATGGGTTCGTCAGTTTTGTTCCACTACGAGAACCCCTGGAGTAAATGTAATTAATTTTATGAAGCCAAGAAGCATCATCTATCCAAAGAATCCATAAGGAATCCTTTTGGGGTCAAGAATTCTTGAAGGATCCTTGAATCATACTTCCTATCTGATATTTTTAATAATTTGGGCCAGCCTATTTCTTACCAAGAGAAAAAGTAGAAAAGAAAAAAAAAGAAAGAAAGAAAGAAAATAGAGAAAGAGTGATGCTGTAGGACCTGTTTGGAGTTTTATTTGCACATTACACAGCAGGTGGTACCACTGTACTTCCTATACAGACCTTAGAAGCAGTGAGGAGCATCATGGTGCATTTCTCCAACACAGCACGGGCTGCAGCCATGCGTGCCTTCTGCTTCTCATCCTTCAGATCCTAAGAGACAGGGAAATAGAATGCTAGTGTACTGATGTGTAGGAAGTTTCAACAGCAATTCAACATTGCTGAGAAGTCATACTCCTGTATATTTAAAACGCTGCGGCTTAGTACTGCTTTTCACCATGAAATTAACATCCACCTCATTACTACAGAGCTACATCTCTGAGCACCTGATGTGGATGGAGGGTGTGAGAGTAGCCTGTAGTAACAAACACACACCTTCCCGTAGGTAGCAAACTGAGAGATGATTCATCTAAAGCATTCTGACAGGATCTTCAGTCACTAAAGCTTATACACAGAGGACCTCGAAACTGATATATGTGTGTGTGTGTGTCTCCCAGGCAGGGAACAATGAATCATAGAAAGATTTGATTATCAGTTATTATATTTCCCTTTATAAGACTATATAGATGGAGGTGGCAGATTGCCAGAGAGACGCGCCGCAGTAAGATCCAGCCGTGATGTGTGTGTAAAACACTGACTGGCAGGAGACATTTCTGTTCTCAAATAAGACACTCTTATCAGTTCTTTAAAGCTTCCTGCTCTGTTCTAGAGCTCGGCTCATTGGGGTATTACACAGAACTGGGTAGTGATAAAGCTCAATAGGCTTTACACATAGATCAGACCTTAATGGATGGTGGAATATTCATAATTACTCATCGTAATCAGATTGGTTATAATAAAACTGTACAAGTTGATTCCAGTGCAGTAAAACTGTACTGCATACACATACTGTGTGCTGCAGTTTAATTTCCTTTTCATGGGTTCCCAAGATCAGATTGAGGTCAATCTCATGATCTGTAACGAAAAAAAATAAAACCACTCCTAAAAACAGATTTTCAGCGACTTGCTAGTGAAAAACAGCAAGCATGAGTGCAAGGAAAATTACAGGCCTCATCTAAAACCAGTCTGAACTTCCAATGTGTACATTCAGAAACATAAAATTACCATGCATATTCAAAACAGACCTTTCTATTGTTGGTCGCATGTAATGTATTTCCCACGTGTGCGACACAAAGGTGACAAGTTCAAGGAAAAGCGTCAGCTCTGTTATGCTGTTGGATAAACATTTATGACACAGTACAATCCATACAAACGTCCTGCTGACTGATCGGGTTTCTGATGATTATCATGATACATTCCTACCCTCTTCTTCTTCAGGATGAGTCTGTGCTACACAGTACATGAGGGCTGGTTTCATAAGTGTGATGAGGATGTAAACTATATGCCAGGTTAAATTCTTTCACCGGAGCATCCAGATGTGCATTCATATTCACAAATCCCATCTGGCCCTGCAAGAGTACATTAAGATTGAAAAACCACTAAATTATGCTAGGGGATCAGCTTGGTGCTAGTGGATTGAGTTTGCATGTGGATTTTATTTCCACAAATTTGCACCCCATGGCTCGATGAAAGGGGGATACAAGTACCTCTGTTTTTCTTGTGTCTGAAATATTACAGCAACTGAGCAAGCTTTATAATCATTTATTCATTCACTGAACTGCTTAAGAGTGGGCTGGGGCCTATTTCAGCTGATTCTGGGTGAAGGCATGATACACCTAGAACAGCTCACCAGTCCATCGCAGGCAGGGCAACACAGACACGCACGTGCACACACACCCCTACAGGCAATTCTAAACAACCAATTAGCCAAATGTGCATATCTTTGGACTGTGGGAGGAGCCTGGAGAAAACCCACACAAGCAAGAAAAACATGCAAACTCCAGGACTCAAACGCAGGACCATCTAGCTGAGGCGATCATGCTTACCATTATGCCACCATGCCGCCCACCTCTAAAATACATATTTTTTATTCATTTTTTAACCTCTCAATCATCAGGTTGTTGGGGTATTGTCATTGCCTGCATCAACGCTGCCGATCCTTTCACTGTTCCCATTTCGTTCTTAAGAACTACTGGGTGGATCACTCTAAAATGTTGCACGCAAGTTTACTGTGGTGTGTAGGTGTGAACAGGCTCAGTTTCTCTTTTTAATCATGTCAAAATGACATTTTGTTTGTTCTTTTTTTCAAAAACTGTTGGGAAGCTAATTTTAATTAACATGTTTGAATTCAAGATGGTGAAACATTGCTGTAACTCCACAGTCCTACAGGAGGGACTCTAAAACTATTCACACACTCGCATGCAGCACAGCATGGGCCAAGGTTTTAAAATTGGAACAAAAACAGTGGAGGCGGGGTGGTCAGGATATTTATAGAATCACAATACTTACAGAATCACAATACAAATTAAATTACCACCTAGGTATCGTGATAATATTGTATTGTGTGGTCCTTGCTGATCCCCATCCCTACTGCCTCATGCTATAAATGGAAATGAAATAAAACTCCACAATCATTTCACATTCCAAAATATTGTTAATTCCCTATTCATATCTAATCATTGCTGATTATAATATCAAGAAGCACCTGTAAAACCCTGCATAAATGTCCGGTTGGTTAAATCCTTTTCAAAGCTTGTACAAACGTTTGCATTGATCTGTAGGGACAGGAATGAGGCTCTGGATGATTAAGTACCTGGATATGAGAGCATGGAATTGTAAACAAAAGGATGTACGCTACATGAGCAATCAGCAATCAGATTTTCTGAGTCCATCTCACAGGCTGACCTTAATCAGCTAATCCACACAGTGTGAAGAGAGAAGCTAAGCAGGGAGGATGTTCGCCTGCAGGCCTTTTCCTGTGTATGCTGCATGGTGATTGGACGATCTGTCAGGAAGTTTTAAGAATTTATTTCTGTAGATCAAGAGTCATCAACTCTATTGCAGGCAAGAAATTTTATATAACTGAACAGAATAACTCTGCTGTAGATAATAACTCTATAGACTAATCCAGGGAAGCTCAGATTTAATTCATAGAGTTGTATATAAATGGGCATAGCTGCTTGTGCTTCAACACTATAACTAAAATGTTTGGTGGAGCGTGATGTGCTAATGGAACTGTTAAGGAGAGTCCCAAGTCTGATACTCTACCATGCATTTCATGTTACTGCGTGTAAATGTTTACTTTATTTCATAATGTTTTTAACTAAAATCCCTCAGAAATTCCCATAAATTTTTCTGGTAAAATATTCACACATAGGGCGGCACGGTGGTGTAGTGGGTTAGCCCGTCTCCTTCACACAACAAAAGTCCTGAGTCAAGCACTCAGTGTGGAGTTTTCATGTGTTTCCTGTGGGTATTTCAGTTTCCTCCCACAGTGCAAAGATCTGCACCTTAGGCTAACTGACCCCAAGTCAGGTGTACCTGGCATTCACCCAAATTCGGCTGAGATACACTCCAGCTCCCCCACGACCCTAGCAGGATTAAGCGGTCTGGAAAATGAATGAATGAATGAATGAATATTTACACAAAGTCAGACAGGTCATTAAATACATGTGTTCTCTTCTTATTACACACCTAGAGCAAAATTCGGTGAGAAAAATCATAAGGAAAATCATCACCTGACCCATCATGGGTCCAGTGGATTCCAGTAATGGCATATAATAAACCAACAAGCAAAAGAAAATCCTTCAAAACTGTCTGGAATGTAAATGGCATCACTAGCATCTGGGAGCTAAGTAGCTATAGTTCACCTCTGAACACACAGCACCATAAGCACTGCTTTCATTCTTGTTGCCCAGCATCCTGTCTCTCAGCTTCAATTCTTAAATGAGATTATTAAAATCATCTCCATTCCAAAAAGTGTACAAAAATTAGTCCTTCCATCAATATTGAGAGTTACCAACAAGAAACCAGTAGGAAATTAGACAAAATAGGTTTGGCATATTCATATTCATTCATTTTCTGAACTGCTTAATCCTAATTAGGGTAGCGCGGAGGCTGGAGCCCATCTCAGCCGACTCTGGGCAAGGGAAGAGTACACCCTGCACAGCTTGCCAGGCCATCGCCGGTCAGAAACAAGCTGACAGCTATGCAGCCTTCTCTTTACGAAAGTCAGCAATGGTTCTTTCACATGCCTCTCACCACAGACAGTGAGAGATATTGGCCGGCCATTGATAACCCAGTTAGCTGCACTGGGGGGGACAGCAGTGACAACCCGGTAACAGTGGGGCTCCACTGCCCCAAGTTTATATATAAACCGTCATTCATTCAGTGTGGAAATTTTACACACAATTTTTCTCCACACTGATTGCATTGCATTTCTGGTAATATCCAGTGTGTATCAGCCTTAAGACAGACCCACAGACCCAGTAACACCAAAACTGTTATTCCTTAATCACAATTAAACACCATTACCCAGACACGACTTTAGTCTGAGACCTGTCAGATATTGTCATTGCGATGACTTAAATTCCAATTCTGGCTACTTAAAGTCACCATCTCATTCGGTACTCCACTCACAGCGTATGGTAAACCTCCATCCACAGGCTCGAAAATTCACAGGAGACACTGTTATCACTCTGCTTGCATATCAGCAGCCTTCATGAGTTAGTAAACCTGGGATGAGCAGAAGAGTGTGTGTGTGTGTGTGTGTGTGTGTGTGTGTGTGTGTGTGTGTGTGTGTGTGTGTGTGTG
>JAOUQZ010000028.1:8367584-8380138 GCA_028564935.1 Neosilurus hyrtlii
GTGTGTGTGTGTGTGTGTGTGTGTGTGTGTGTGTGTGTGTGTGTGTGTGTGTGTGTGTGTGTGTGTGTGTGTTCTTACATTCTGTCTGTCCCCTGTAAGGTGTGCAAATTCCACCATTTCATTGCCAAATTGACTGAAGATCTGCACAAACTCCTGAAAGGTGCTGACTCGCTCCAGCTGCCCCAGTGTGACCAGCACCTACAAACACACACATACTTGTCAAAATTATTTTTTTGGTTCTCACTGCCTGCAATAGCATTGTTCAATACATTATAGAGAAGTAATTTTTTATTTCTTTTTATTAGGAGCCCTTTTAGACAAAAGTGTATAATCTTCACTGCACACCACTGTGTATATATCATACACACACATGTATATACAAATATACACACTATATATATGTGTGTGTGTGTGTGTATATAGACACACACACACACACACAATATAACCACGAAACGCTTGTCGGGATGAAATTGTAGTACTGTTATTTTTCCCCACGTACTATATATATATATATATATTTATATAAATTTGAACGTTTCATTTCACAGTAACCTAATTGTGTCCAAGATAAGTGACTTTCTCTAAACAATCCCTTTTAGTCTAGTTTCTTACGTACATCTGGAATATTTTAAAACTACATCCACTAGATGGTGTGCCAGAGCCAAAACATTGTCATATTCATCAGGTTTCCATGTCAAACTGTAGAAAGTTTAGCTATTTTATACAAACACTGTATAAAACCAGTGAGGACCACTGAAAATTATTTATTCTTAAAAATTTCTCTTAAAACTTTCCTCTCTCATTGTGACTGTTGTCATGAGCTGCATGTCTGATCTTACATTTAAAAGTATTGACTAATCTAGAAAATTTAGAAGCCTGCAATGAAAAAAATACGACTCATTTGGGTGGAAAGTGACATGAGAGGTTTTTAAGATTTAAGTACTAACTGTAATAGAAAAAAGATCCATGTAGTATTTATACTTAATAACTATCATGAATGGCATATTAATTATTGGTTTGAGACATACCATTAGTTAATTTCCTAATAGTAGACAGATGTAGTGAAATGGCAATTCATTTAAACTTGGCTTTTGTGTTGCCATCAGCGTGTTTCTGCCCTGCGATGGCCTGGAGAGCTGTCCAGGGTGTACTCTGCCCTCTCCCAGAATCGGCTAAGATGGGCGCCAGCCTCCCCGTTACCCTAATTAGGATTAAGCGGTTTAGAAAATGAATGAATGAAACATATAAGGAGATTGGAGTTTCGCTCATGCCCCAATTTTCAAAACTGTCTCCAAAATATTAATTAATAAATTCATTCATTCATTCATTCAGTAAACTGCTTAAGAGTGGGTTGGAGCCTATTTCAGCTGATTCTAGGTGAAGGCGTGGTACACCTACAACAGCTCACCAGTCCATCGCAGGCAGGGCAATACACACACACGCACGCACACACACACCCCTACAGGCAATTCTAAACAACCAATTAGCCAAATGTGCATATCTTTGGACTGTGCGAGGAGCCTAGAGGAAACCCACACAAGAAAGAACAACAAACAAGTGCTGCCTACCTCTAAAATATATATATTTTATTCCTTTTTTACCCCTCCATCTTCAGGAGCCAAAACCTTGTCATATTCATCAGGTTTCCATTGTCAACCTGTAAAAAGTTTAGCGATTTTTACAAACACTGTATAAAACCACAGTGAGGACCACTTAGAACTATTTATTCTTAAAAATATCTCCTAAAACTTTTCTCTCTGTGTGACTGTTGTCATGAGCTGCATGTCTGATCATAAATTTAAAAGTATTTACTTATCTAAAAAATTCAGAAGCCTAAGTGACCCATGTGGGGTCACGAGCCCTAGTTTGGAAATCTCTGCCATGGCTGCATAGACATCAACCACATCAATCTGATTCTGACACTAACATAAATTACTGACAGGTGGAATCCATCACAGTTCCCTAAGACTGTAAGTGTGTGTTAAAATAAGCTGCAGTACTGCACTGTTCTGTTGTGCCCTGTGAGCACAAAACATTTGAAATCTAAGTAATTTCAAAATGTTGCTATACCAAAAGCACAGGCAAACTTCAGGACGAGGAATAAGAAAGTTTCCATGCTTTGAATGGACTGATATCGTGAGTTGAAGCAGTGCAAGAAGCCTGGACTAGTAGGAAAAAAAGATAAAGTGGCTGCTATTTGAAGCTCCTTGCTAGCAGTCGGTGTTATCAGACCTGGACAGGGACAAATTCAATTGGGTTCCTCTCTAATAGAGAGCTGCTCTGCCTTCTGCCTGTCCAAACAACTCTTAGTGAACGTGATTAGCGCCGACTCAGAGCAGGCACGCATGCATACACATGCACTCTCTTCTTAACAATAAAAACAGGTCCTGCTCTCCTGCCAGGGTAGGTATGCTGCTTCTCTTCAATTATCTCCTAAAGTGAGGCTAAAAGTCAATGATAGGATCTGAAAGTGAAGTAAGTGGTGTGTGCACCCATGCGTGGAGATACTCCAGAGTTATTAGGTTCACCATAATAAGTGATTTGAAGAACTTTGTGTCTAATCTTGGAGAGAAGATGAAAGGAAATGGGTGTGGGTGTGTGTTGGGGTGAGATAATAGCATGTCCTTACTTTGTTGCGGGAACTGATGATCTGTTTGATGACGATGCGATCTGCGAGCACCAGCACTTTGGTAACGGAGGAGAGGAGCATGCGAGCTGCTTTCACCATGCCCATCCTGTCACTATACACAGTGCTGCGACCATCAGCCTCGTTCATCTCGACATTACACACATCTGTCAGCTGCGCTATAGCTGTGCCTACAACACAGACATAACACACATACATAACCATATAATCTCGTATACAATATTACTTTATTCAATATACAGTATTTTGCAATTTAAGCTCCTTAATGTGACAAACGCTGCGTGACACAAAGAAATACAGCATCATAATAAATACAACTTTGTCACACACTGCATTTACAAACACACTAATCTGGGCACACGTCACAGCTCACATTAATCAAAATTAGTTCTAAAAAGGTAGCACTACAGGGGAACACACTGGTGTAATAGTAAGCACGTCTGCCTCTCTGCAAGAAGGTCCTGGGTTCGATTCCCCAGCTCGGGCATTCCTGTGTGTAGTTTGCCTGCTCTCCCTGTGATTTGGTGGGTTTCCTCCAAGTACTCTGGTTTCCTCCCAGAGTCCAAAGACATGCACATTAGGCTACCTGGCTGTTTAAAAATGACCCTAGGTGTGAGTGTGTATGGTTGTGTGTGTTGCCCTGCGATGGTCTGACGAGCAGTCCAGGGTGTACCCTGCCTTCACCCACTGTCGGCTGAGATAGGCACCAACCTCCCTGAGACCCTAGTAGTTGGATTAAGTGGTTCAGAGTGAGGTTGCAGTAGAGAGTGAGTGCTCAGAGTGATTAATCTTTTAGCGTTTATATCTTTGTGCTGTGGTGCTTGAGGTAAATTCAGCCCCAGTTAATTATCTGATATTGGCAGATATCTGATTATATACAAGCAGCATAATATGATTTCTGAAATCCAATTATTCCTGAATTTAAAGAAAAATCCACCTGATCAACTTTCATATTTGTCATTACACTTAGCATGTGACTTGTTGCTTTTCTGATTTTCTGTTTCCTTCAACAACAGGTTTTGCTATTTTCATTACACACTTTACCCACAGTAGTGCTAATAATAGACTCTACCTTTATCTAAGAAAAGCGATATAGCATGAGTCCAATGTTGCTGACTCCAAAGCCTCTGCACTGGATTTCTCAAGAACTAAATATTAGATAAGAGGTGGGGTTTTTGGATTCATGAATGGATCATGACTATACTTTCAGATGATTACTCATCACCATTACTGCTCCCCAGAGATTTTCACTTCCTTTCCTTTTAAATACATTCAGGGACAAAGATGTTGGGTTCAAGTCCCTTGGCTCGGCGAGGGTGTATCTGTTTAGTTTGCATGTTCTCCTCATGCTTGCGTGGATTTCCTCCAGGTGCTCCAGTTTCCTCCCTCAGTTCAAACAAATATGCTAATATACAATGTAAAATACAAATATATAATATTCTGGATTGGCGCTAGGTGTGAGTGTCAATGGTTGTGTGTGTTGGCCATGCAATGGTCTGGCGAGCTGTTAAAGGTGTACCCTGTCTTTGGCTGACATAGGTTCCAGCCTTCCCATGACATTGATTTATTTTTTTATTTATTTTTTTCCTGCTATACTGTATTAATCCACAAGGAAAGTTATTGCCTCTGCATTAAACCCATCCAAAGTGAGCACACACATACACACACACGTAAACAGTGACCACACACTCGGAGCAGTGGGCACTTGGAGAGCAGTTGCGGGTTAGGTGCCTTGCAAAAGGGCACTTCAGCCATGAAGGTGGAGGTGCCTACAGCTGAGTCAATGAATGAAAAATTAAATCAATAATAGCCATTTTCCCCTTTAGTTTTCAGAACCTGGGACATCTCAAAGAGGGCAGGGGTGGCTCAGTGGTTAAAGCAATGGGTTACTGATCTGAAGGTTGGGGGTCCAATCCCCATTACCACCACTGTTGGTCCCTTGAGCAAGGTTCTTATACCCCAATTGTCAGTTAAATAAAAAAAATTATAATTGTAAGTCGTTCTGGATAAGAGTGCCTGCCAAATGCAATAAATGTAAACAAAGACCAGTTTTTCCAGAACAGAAAGACATGTTTTTTAAAAATCCTCTAACACTAATCAAGGACTTATAACACAACTGTTCTCATTGCTCTGCTGCACAGGTTCTCCCTACTGTGTACAAGCAATCATCAGTGTGTCCTCTTAAGCACCCAGAAACCACGACTCTACCCAGATGTGCAGAATGAGACAGCTGTCGTCTTTAAGCCTGGCACCACTTGGCAAATGGGGCATCATAAGTCTGTTTATATGAGTCATGCCACAAAAGAGAGCTGGTATTCCAAAAAAATATGCTGAGAAATACAAGGATCAAAAAATCTAATACAGCAACAGAGAGGCTGAAAGCTGTAGCTAAGACTGAGTGCCACAGAAAAATAGAGACATCTGTTTGGGGTGAAAGCATCATTCCGGAATCATTTCTGTAGTTTTGTTCGAGTTTGCTCTCCGAAAAACACATCACACTAAAGCTTTGATTGCATCCGGCAGCTGGTTGGCAGCCAGAAATCCAGCATTCAGTCTGCCTGTACAAAACGATCCTGTGATATGGGCCAAATCAGCCTGCCAGCATGCGATCTCTTACTCTTATTAATCCATCTGATTCCCTTGTTTGGAACATGCCATTGTTCTTCCAGAGTGATACATTCCTGATTCAGGTGGGGATTTTCTTCCTCTGTCTTTCGCCAGAATTTTGAAGAGAAGCCTCTGTAAAGGCTTAAGATTCCTTCCCTCCTGCAGGAGAAAAGAAGCACCTCGGGCACTTGTGTGAACGGCTGGAGTGCCTGCAAGTGAACTGCTGTAAAGGACACAGATCCTGAGGCGCTGTGAACGAACAGGACCTCTTTAAATTCCCTTGCAGCTCACGGCATTCATACAATTGTCCAGTATTCTGGGAGAACCCGCTGTTTGTTTACTCTGAGCTCTCAGGACTCACTGCAGCATTCATTAAACACCAACATCGACATTTTCAGGAAGCAAAACCAACGCTGTATAGACTTTCAAGACGGCCATACTAGAATAAAGGCCACTTCCTCTAAGCACACTGTCCCTTTTTATAAAAATAAGTGTATAGCAAATCAGATTTCCAAAATGACATCTAATGCACCACAAGCTTTTACTTGTAAGTGTACAGAAAGGTTTTTCCCAATGGTGCCTTGCTGTGCCTTACATACGCATCACACTGCTTCTCACCCTCTAAACACACAAGCTTATCGATTTTATCCAGTTCAATTTTTCTCTACTTTCCTGTTTTAACATACAGCTTCATCACAGGGCTTTTATCCTCTCCACCTCCTTCACTTTCCGATTATTTCCCCACCAGAGTGGAACGTCACAGAGTTTTCCCATGTGCACCACTGGATTTAGTGTGACACTTTTGCTCATTCCGTGTGAGTAACCAGGAGAATGAGCAGCGGGATTAGACGCATGACTGCGTGTCTCAGCGCCGTGGGAAATGAGCTGCTAACCCTAAAGCCGCGCTAATCCCAGTGCTGTTCAGGTCTCTCTCGCTGGGAGGTACGGGGGCAGCCGATCGCTCTGAGTATTTACTGTAGGCCAGCATCATCCTGTGGGTTGCAATCAGTTGAAAGACGAATGACAGATGAATGGGAAGGAACTGGAGTGGGTCCTGTGATGGTGTTTGGTTGTTACATGCTGTTTAGTTTCCTTCTCAAAATTACAGTTTTGTAAACAACAAAGGATAAATAAGAACCTCCTTTTTCTTTCCAAGAAATAAACAAACAAATGTAAGGCCTCTAGATAGATAGACAGACAAAAACAAGCAAACAAATAAATGCAGTAAATTAAAATGTAGTTAATAAAAATGTATTAAATAGACAAACAGATAAGATAGATAAACAAGCAAACTAATAAAAAAATAAATAAATAGACAGACAAGATTAATAGAGATATTTTATATTTTTTAATTATATAGACAGATATATAAACAAATAAACACGCGCACAAACAAATATAATAAATAAATAAATAAAGGTTTAATAAATATAACAGACAGACAGACAGAAGTCCAGATACTTTACATAAGAGGGCTTTTTTTTTTGTTTTGTTTTGTTTTTGGCCAAAATTTCTTATATAATTTTCTTCTGATTAAATGTTAAATATATATTTTTCTCTTAGTAACAAACATGAAGTTATTGTCACCACAGCAGGACATTGTTCTTCATTGTTCTCCAGATACGCTTGTTGACTTTGCTGTGATTTCCTGCCACTCTTGTATAAATATGAGAAATAAAAACACATAAGGAGAAGATAATGGATTTTCAGATCCAGTATGGCAGCTTTATGTTTATTGGTATACAACAGTTAAATGAATTTTAATAAGTCAGGAAGAACCTGTGTGAGTACACCTGAGTGCTCTTATTCACTCCAAGCAATGCATCTAGAAATATTTGTTAAGGGAGAATCAATCATTTTTCAATCAATGGACTGCAGAGTTTATTTTAAATACTTTACTACAAAATAAAGAATCAAAAAGATACAAACTATACAATATTCCTACAGTCTTACTAACATTTTTGTAACCAAGGACTGCTTTAATTTTTAATCCCATCAAACCACTCAATACAGATTCATTTCATGTACATTAGAGAGTTTCCTCTACCTGAATTTTGCACCGAAGCCAATAATAAATATAACTTTAATAAAATCATGTTGTGATTTATCTCCCTGGCTTTCATTACCACTGCAATAAACAGAATGTTTACTTCGCCAAACTGCTTAATCCTACTAGGGTGACGGGGAGACTGGGGCCTATTCCAGCCAACTATGGGCAAAGGCGGTGGGGTACACCCTAAACAGCCCGCCAATAAATCACAGGGTTGACACACACACAACCACTCACACTTAAGCGCAATTTGGAACAGCCAGTTAGCCTAATGTGCATGTCTTTGAACTGTGAGAAGAAATTGGAGTATGTGGAGGAAAAGCACATGGAGAACATGCAAACTTCACAAAGAAACACCCTCCGAGCCCAGGACTCAAACCCAGAAGCTTCTTGTTTAGAGGCAAACGTGCCAACCACTACGCCACCATGCAATTGCTGCTCAAAATTCTACTTAGTGCATGCTATTCATTCTTGCTCCTTGACCATAAAACGTTTTACAAAGCATGTCATCAAGAAAGCCCGTTTATAGAGAAGCCCTACTGCATGTTATTCCGAGAGGCCCTCAGGAATGAGATATGGAGAGGTTTGAGGTTATATTTTTAGAGCTGCTCTTCAGGGTGAGAGAGAAGGTTAGAGAGCTCACCCCACACAATAGGAGAACAAAAACAGCAAGATGCTGTCTTTCTTAGATGCAATTACATATAAACAAGGACAGTAAAACCAATGAATATTCAAACCACTTCCCATAATGGCCTCTTCTGTGTGTCTCAGGGAGTTGAGCTGCTCATTGCTCCACTTTACACAGGGTGCATAAATTACCGGCTCAGTGAAGATGTGAAACTCATAGTGTGCTTAAGTGTGGACTAACCTGCTCGCTTGGCTTCAAAACAGGCATGACCCATTTCTTCCTTCAATTCCTCATTCTCCAGGGCAATGGCCTCTCCAACAGACACAAAGCGACTCACAGCGGCACTGACCGCCTGGCCAACCCTCTGGATAGCCCGCGAGGTCTTCTCAGTCTTCTTTACCTTGTCCTTGTGGTTAATCAGGGTAGTTATCTGGAATGAGAAATTATTTTATAATTTATTTAATTAACACAGTATTTAACACATTTATTAACACAGTAGCTCAAGTCCAGTTTCAGTGATCATGCCTCAAAGTGTATAGCGGCAGGATGCAGCAAAAACATCACAGGAGAGTTTATTCAGTTTTCTGTCCTGACCCAGATGAAAAAGAAACACATGATAAATGGATTAGGAAGTTAAACGAACACGGGCAGACTGAAAAGCTCCCAGCATTTATTCTGTTATTTGTGGAGACCAATTTCACTGCCTCACTGTGAAATGGCTGCATGTTTGACAGCTGTCATGCAACCAGCACTGCTACAGGTGTCAACAGTAACACCTTAACATTCAGTAGCTGTCAACAAGCTTGAAAGGAAAA
Source organism: Neosilurus hyrtlii (assembly GCA_028564935.1). NCBI lineage: Eukaryota > Metazoa > Chordata > Actinopteri > Siluriformes > Plotosidae > Neosilurus > Neosilurus hyrtlii. The sequence continues at coordinate 8,376,335 of JAOUQZ010000028.1, forward strand.
GGGTAGGTAATGAAACTATTTAATTTAAAATAAAAACTCCCACACACATTACTATACACTGAAGCTCGGTAAATAAAGTACGCTGCTTAAAGTGTGTAATGTGCGCTCTTATAATCCTAAACCTAAATCAGTGATCTACAGATCTCTGCTCTATACAAGAATTTCTTTAGAAATAGCTGATTTCATCTCTATTAACTTTATAGTTGGTGCAAGAGCTCTTAGAAGCAAGCCAGAATTCAGACACACACACCACGCATGTGTTGATTTTCGTTCCCGTGTGTGTGTGTGTGTGTGTGTGTGTGTGTGTGTGTGTGCCCAGTGCACAAGTGCATGCTCGGTCTAAGTTATTCAAGATAGCAAGCCACTGATTAGCTGAATCATATGTTTAGATAATTAGAAGTTCAGCATCGTCTTCAAGTTAGTAAGTAAGTGGAAAAGAAAAACAAAGACAGAGACCATAAGGCAGGCTCTCCTGCAGCTTATGAGTGGAGAAAGAGGAATCGGGATCAGATAGCAGCTAAAAGAAATAAGCTAGATCGCACAGATGAAAAAAAGGATATAATGTTTGGCAGCTAAAGGAAAATGGGGAGATTCTCAGTCTAAGGAAGAAAGGAAAAGGAAAGAGAGGCACATGTAACGAAATACAGTTTAGCGTCTAATCAGAAGTGCAGAGAGCAGCAAGTGCAATATATACAGTATATGCAGTATGTACAGTTAGGAGCAGTTATACATATAAGGGCATACAGAGTGATACAGATAAGGGCAGTGAAAAAGGTGGAAATAGTCATTTACAGATTAAGTACAAATAAGTTATGTGAGCAGTTATGTACAGATAAGGGTAGTGCAATAGGTGGGAATAAATTAGCATTAATTTACAGAACAGCAATATACTGATGAAGTGTGGTAGATTTACAGATGTTCTATAGCACTGTACAGAACAGCAAATATACAGACGTAATATGGACAAATACACAGACGTGCTATATGCGTCTATATACAAATACATGTATGTATGTATGTATGTATGTATGTATGTAGAGATATACAGATGTGTAATGAACATATACAGTGTGGTGTGAATGTATATACACAGATGTGCTATATAGACACACAACTCTGAGTAGTAGAGAAAACCCACTGGGGAAAACTGCTCTCGGCAGTGCACTGATGTCACCTTTTGTTTTAGCTTGTCACATTTAAAACCTATTTGTTCTGCAGTCGTTCTTTATTCAAATAGCAATTATGACCGCACACAGCATAAACAAAGGAGCCAACCTGATGTCATTTGTCGTGTAATTTCAGGCAGCCCATCGTCAGCCTCGGGATGTCAGGCTGCTGAATTTGTGAGCCCTGCTAAAACATTGAAGTGACATTTATTTTCATTAATAAGAATAGCTGGTTAACTTAATCTACAGGTCTTTAGACTATAGGAGGAAACCGAAGCACCCAGAGGAAACCCAAAGTGAACACCCCACACAAATGACCTGGTCAACCAAGAGGTTTGAACCCAGAACTTTTTTTGCCCTGATCTGACAGTGTTTAACACTGCAGCACCAAGCTGCACCTAACAAATACATTTGTCCATATGCAGTTGGTTAAATGAGGCCTGATGTGTTTACCAGGTATTTAAGAGAGTCCAAGAGAGACAGAGAGATGAGGTCTTCTGTCTTTATTTGTATCAGTTAAAAACCCTGCAGTCTCACAGTTTGACAAATGCTATCAGACCAATGGTCTTCCCTCTGTGCTGGGATTAAATCTATCAATTATGCATTACACATCCGTTTTCGATTTCCGCCTAAGAGACTGACATCTCCCCTCTCCCCTCTCCCCTCTCCCAGGGCAGGTACACAGCACAGAGCTCAGAGCTAAAGGACACCTGTAATAGAAACTAAACTGTAGTACAACACTCTCATGCACCCACAAGAAATGATTATTAGCCATCAATCCCGGCATCCTTTGCTACTTATCAGCATTACCACTATTTGTCAACTACACAATTATCGGCAAATGGCATCTGCTCTGACTGGTGTGTACTGCAAACAAGACAATGATTAATCATTGAAGAATATCAACAACACACTCTGTATTGTGGGGCTTGAACAGAGCCAGGATCAGACTGTCAGACAAGTGGGGTTTCATTTCCCCTCATTCAGCAGTGTCTTATTCCTAGGATGGGAACTCCAAGTTCTCTGGATTCCAATTTATTCAGCTCAGTGATATCCGATCCCTCTGCATTACAACTAACTGTTACTCCTGTCAGCAATAGGAGGGCTGAAGAAATTCCCTCTAGGGGTGACGCAGGACAGTGCGATACAAGGCAGTCTGGTAACCAATACGTGATCTCATTTGTGTGCATGTCTGGGGGAAAAATCCCTTCCGGTGGTGAAACTGACATTTTCTACGATACTCTATCGCTCTGAAAACTACAGACTTCAGTAAATAGAAATGTCTCAGTGTTTTACACACATCCCAATCACAAGTTGCAGCATTTTTAATTCAGGTTACTACCAAAGGTCAAAACTGCATTTAAAAGAAGTTCAATCTGACTGCGGCTCAGGAGCAGGTCAGCCATATTAACAACTGCTATCTGATTACATGACAACACTAATCCTAGGCTCTGTTCAGACCCTCATATTGTCTGACACTGTTTTTTTTGTGCACAGCACAAAGGTGTAGTGTTTCGCATGTCCACCTCACAGCAAGAAGGTCCTGGGCTCAAGAAGGACGTTTATGTGTGGAGTTGGTATGTTCTCCCAGTGCTTGTGTTGGTTTCCTCCTGGTACTCCGGTTTCCTTTCACAGTCCAAAGACATGCACATTAAGCCAAATGGCTGTTCCAAATTGACCCTAGGTCTGAGTGTGAATGGTTGTGTGCGTGTTTACATCCTGCCTTTAGCCCGAGTTTAGATAGGCTCCACGCAACCCTAATGTGATTGAGTGGTTTATATACATATGGCTGATTCTGAGATAAACAGCAACATTTCCAGGACATAGAATCTCAAAATAAAAGTTGTCTTTCTGATTAGTTTTTGTTACTAATACAAATTTTTGACAGTCTATACTTTGACAGATGATAAAAAAATACTTGTTTCTAAAATGCATCAGGCTTGTCTTTTTGCAAAACTAAGTAGGAGAGGTTTTCTTCCGATAAATCTTCCATGAAGACCATATTTGTGCAGGTGTCACTGAACAGTTGAAGAGTGTACCACAACTCCAGTGTCTGCAAAATCTTCCCTTGCAATCAAACAGTGGTTCTGACTTGCATTTCTAGCAATCCTACAAGCAGTTCTCTCTGATATTTTTCTTGGTCTTCCAGATCTTATTTTGTCCTCCACTGTTCCTGTCAACTGCCACTGCCTAATTACATTTGAAACAGACGAAAGTGGTACCTGAAAAGGCCTTGCGGGCACCAGTCATTTTCAGTTAAAGAGTTCTAGGCAAATGCTTAAAGAAACCCATGGCTGCTGATTGTTGGGACAAGGTCAGAGGAGTCTGGGTATTTATGAAGGTTTGAAGTTTGGACCACCTGATCTTTCCTAATGATGATTGTGAACAAGCCATGGTCCTTTCAGTCTAATTAAGGTCTCACACTCCTTTAGCAAGCTGTGATACTTGCAAAGGAGGTGCTACAAGGTGTTAACTATGCAGGATTTGGGAATCCCCTGATAAGTGGGCAACCACGAAACTGGCTTGACGGGATGAAATTGTAGTACTGTTATTTCTTCCCACATATATATTTAGCTCTACTTCGACGTATCGAGCACTGTTCTTATATATATATATATATATATATATATATATATAT
>JAOUQZ010000028.1:8383831-8394238 GCA_028564935.1 Neosilurus hyrtlii
AGAGAGAGAGAGAGAGAGAGAGAGAGAGAGAGAGAGAGAGAGAGAGAGAGAGAGAGAGAGAACGAATCCCTCTGAAAAGAAAAGAGAATTTTGCTTTCTTGGCTATATGGCTAATATCAAGTAGGGATGGGGGCATGGTGGTGCAGGGCATGTCCACATGTTATTCCTGAGCCTACTTGGCTTTCCTCTGGGTGCTCCAGTTTCCTCCCACAGTCCAAAAACTTGCACATTAGGCTAATAATTGCCCCGGGGTATAAACAAGAGGCTGGAGAGGGGTGGGCACCACTGTGAAATGCGACACCCCAACCCCTCTTCAGTGGTTACGGGAGAAGTAATTGTAATAATAGTAGTAGGTATGGATACACAATATGAGCCTGAAACCAACTGGATCATTACTGGATCAATTTTAACATAATTTATGTTGAAAACGTGTGTGTTGACAGACAATGTAGATTAACGCACTGAAATAAGATACAATTTTGCAGCAGGATCATGCCACAGCAGGTCGGAATCAGTATTGAATATTGGTTCATATTCAGAGCTTTGATATCAGAATTTTAAAAACAGGGTTTAGTTCTTCCTAATCTTAAGATATGACAGTATGTGTTTATTTCTTTATGTAAGAATAGGAATTACTTTTTTTTTCTATCTATACCTATAGATGCATCCTCCTCTCCTAATAAGAAAAACAATCATAGATGAAATAAAAAGGTCCTAATTTAATATTGCCCTTGCAGGGAGCTGTGTCACATCTGATCACTTTGTTCGAGAGGCAGTCGGCGCCTGCCAGTGCCATGCACTCTACTTTCAATGACATGATAGGTTAGAGGATGGAGGGGGGAGACGTTCATAAAGCTAGCAGACGCCATAATGCTCTCTCATTATACTCATCACCCACACAGATGGACATTTAGCAACTTGCAGCAAAATCCCAGCAAGAGGTGACATTGTGCCTTATGCTTTTCAATGAGCCATGTTCTATGGCTTTTAATGTCTTTAAGGAAGAAAGCTCATTACCCTCGTGCTTCATCCTCAGCAATTTGATGCAAAAATAAGATTGTTGGGGGGGGGGGGGGGGTTGCAGACGGGCTGGGAAGCGAATGAGTTCATGCTGAGTACACATTTTAATAGCGGGACCAGATTGTCTCCACAGCCCAGATTAGATGATGGGAAGTGTGCTAGTCTGCATCCAGCCTGAAGAAAGACAGATAATTAAGATCATACAGTGGAACAGGCACAGAGCAAGCACAGTGTGTCAGGTCAGGCTGGACCCAAGCTGTACAAGAGCCTCTGGCACTCCACGCTTGATGGGCAGTAAAGTAATATCACCCCCCCTCCCCCCCTCCCTCTGGCACTTTGTATGTGGCCAGTAAGCAGTGAAGTGCCTGAGCTTATCTTCCATACTGAGGTCACATATTGTACATGTTCAGGCTGTTTGTTTTCATACTGGGGAAAAGCAGTAAGGTACATCTAGCCTATTTATAAACATGGAAGTGGAAATTGGCTCACTTGAAGTTTGAAAAACAACAATAAAATACACAACCCAAATCCCTTAGTCCAGGGGTATCAAACTCATTTTCACTGAGGGCCACATCACTAAGGATTTAAAGGTGATCGAGAGCAGAATAATCACTGAACATCTATTCTAAAAGGGCAACCATGAAATCTGCAAAATGATTTGTTTAGGTATTTCTCCTCTTTTTCTTTATTCAGCTGATTTCTCTGACAACGCTTAACAGCGACAAGCTACCATGTAATGTTTCTTGAATGACTAGAAATTTACTTGAAATAGGTTGCCGCCACCTAGCGGAAGGACGATGAATTAGGTTTCATGGTAATGGTCGATCCAAAGAACGTACGATAATCATATTCTTTGAAAGCTCTTGCAGGCCACATAAAATGAGTTGGCGGGATGGATTTAGCTTACAGGCCTTGAGTTTGACAGCTGTGCCTTAGACTAATGAGCTACTGGATTTCTTTTACCGAGACGTTTAAACACGCTGATGGCAAGTCAATGGCCAACTCTTTACAAACGTCAGCAATGGTTCTTTAACATGCCTCTCACCACAGACAGTGAGAGACATGGCTGGCCTTTGATAACCCAGTTAGCTGCACTGGGGGGACAGCAGTGACATCTCGGTGATAGTGTGCAGGGGTGGAAATGAACACTTGTCTGCTGGCCCGTGGCGAGTCAAAAATCTGTTGGGCAAGTGAAATTAGCCTACAAGTCATACTACTGGCAAGCTGACAAATCCAATAGGCAAAGAGAATACAGTGTTCCTGACCAGTAAATATGAAGGAGGACTAGAAGTTTCATAATTTCACTAGTCCTATTAGTCACTAGTTAGCTTAGTTTTGCTAAATTCCACCCCGGGTAGGGCTTGAATCCCTGACCTTTGGATCAGCAAGCCCCTTCTGTGGAGTACAAAATATTTTTTAAAAATTTAAAATTAGACTTATAAAATATATATTTTTTTAAGAATCAGTAATGATGTGCCATAATATATAAAAAGACACAAATAAAATGATTAATTCAAAAGAAAAATTAAATCACAAGACACCCAATTTTATACAGTTTACACCAAAATGCTCAAAATGTAGTTCCAACAAAATGCTCAAACAAAAAGTTCCCATGGCTCACAGCGGTAGTTAAAACAACAATCCTAACTGTTGTAGCCCACATTGTACATCACAGAGATTAGATAAGGTGCTGGACAGATGCCCAGTCTAATCTCCTTTTCCGTCAATCCTTGTGACTGGCGGAACATTGCTCAGTTGTTTCAACTTCAGCTTGCACACACATCACCTACTTATGTGACCCAACCAGATCAAGAATACCGTATTTACAGGAAGTAACATCATGGTCATTTCACATTTGGCTTCACGTTAATCAAAGCAATAAAAGGTGCCTAATGGTTACAGACGTGGGTTTGGGACCATCACTGGTTCGATTCCAGAACCAACAGGAAAAAACTGAGGTGGAAGAAGGGGGTGAGCAGCTCCTTTCTTCACTTTCACAGCTTGAAGTACCCTTGAGCAAGGCAAGGCACCTCACCCCAACTGCTCTCAACAGTCTGATATGCATAGTCTGTTTCCAATTGATCCAAGGTTTAAAACCTTCTGTTAACAGTAGACTCGTTCATATCCAGATTAATGCATAAGGCACACTGTTTGAATACTCCTCTACCCCATGAATTTCACTGTAACACAAGACTGGCGAGTACAGACTGTAGTTCCACTCAATACCAATAAATGTTCCCCTGTGACAGGCATACTGGAAAATCCTTGAATTATTTTACCTAAAGTATTTTTTTAGTGCTCCCATGTGAGGCTTCTAATAAAGCACAAGGCTCTTGTGTCCCTGAGCACAAGCTAGTCACGTGTGTTTTCCTTTCTGAGTCAATACAGCTTTCTCCTTGCTAATTGCTAACGAGCCCTCAGAGATTCCACAAGGATCATTCTCCAGGTCTAGGTCAGGAGCTGCCCTGCTCCTCCTACGCATGCACATGTTTACTAGAGTGAATACCAATGCTAAATCTAACCCGAGGTGAGGTGAGGAAGGTTGGGGGGGTTAATATGAGGTAATATAGGCTGGCTGAAGGATTCCAGGATCCTGCACAATGCATGGCTATATATAGCAACCCAAAATACATGCACATGGCAGGAAATTACCGGCATAAATATCTTAGGAGCAGGAGCCAAGAATTAGCTAATGCTAAAGGTATGCGTTTTCTACCTTGGAAACTGCATGACTATCATGCATCAACACACAGTGTCTTCATTATGTAAGATCCTTAAGCACAACATAAGCATTGCAATGAAGTGCATTGCATGCGGGCTCAGCTTTCGGATGCATTCCTGACACTTTTAGATGTAAGTGAGCATGACATCAGGTTGAGGCCCCAAATATGATTAATGTGTAGCTACGAGTTTTCAAACTTCTTCCCAATAAAAAATGTTTGATCTGTCAGAATAAGACTGGAGCGCACAAGAACCCAACAGCTAGGAAATCTTACATGCAGTACATACACCTTAAGTTGTGGTGGGCAAACCATAAGTGATTCCAGACATGTTTTTACCTGGACAGATCCCAGCAGGAATGTGCTTTCCCATTAAATAAAAGCAAGATCTCTCAATCACGTCAAGCCTGCTTCGTCAAAAAAACAAGATGAAGAAATCAGGGGAAATGATTGATTGGGGAGATGATGCGGGCAGTTAACAAGTGGCGGTAGAGGTGCTAATCCTGAAAATTAACTCACTAACATGCTCTTGTAGGGTATGATCAGCATTAGAGTCTTCATGCAACATCAAAAGTTGTAGCTCAAAATTCTGCTCCTTTGAAGTAATCAATGGCTTTTTTTAACCTCCATTAAGGAGGTAATATTTCAACACCAGTTTGTGTGTAAGAAGGTTATGATTTTGTCAGTGATGGTTATACAAAAAGTTATGAACACATTTCAATTAATTCTTTTTGCAGGGTGGAATGTGACCCCCCCCCCCGTTCATATGGTGAGCTTGCTTGGTGACGGTTTGCACTTTAAGTGCTATATAAAATTTTTTTATTGAAAAAAAAAAAAAAAAACTTAAAAATATATATTTAAGTTTTTACTGTTTTATTTAAAAAATGACAAAAGAAAAATTCACAAAGAGAAAAATTCAGTCTGTAATACATTCATGACTAAGGAAGAATTCAGACCTATTTCAGATTCAAGCACAAAAAGCATCCATTTAAAATGCCTCTCCAACTCATAATTAGAACTTGGAAAATCAAAAGTTGTGATTAGGCCAGAGTTGTAAAGCTGTGACGTCATTTCAACACAGCAGTACTGCCGTAGAACAAAAATAAGTAACACTACCATTTTGCAGACTTTCAGAGGATATTAGTCTTGGAGTAACTAAAAGTAACTGGAAGTTACACATTTCAGCTATTGATAAAACTTGGATTTCTAATGAACACAGGATCACTGGGTTCTGCTAAGTGTTGACATGAAACACGAGGGTGTATTTGTATGAGTATTGGGAAAACACTTAATATTATTCTTTACAGAAATCCCTTATATCGGTTGAGGCGTAGTGGTGCGGTATTCATCATATCATACCAGTGAGTTGTACCTACCACAGAAACAGTGCTCAAATCCAGTGTCTTCAATGTGATTTAACGCAAATAGACCTCATCACTAAGATGAATGACTGAATGGAAGATGAGGAAAAGGGACGTCTATGAATACTTGGCTAAGACTAAGTGACCAAGGAGAAAAGAGAGTTCAAGGTGTTCACCACTTGGTTTCTGATAGTGCTGAGACAATCGAGTCAAACCTCGATCAATCTGTCGATAAGAGTCGCTATTTTTCAAAACATTTATCCTTTCTTTGCATTTTCATCAGAAAATAACAAAAACATACTTTTATGTGTCTACGTTGTAGCTCTGAATGTTCACAGGCTGGCATGTCATGTTTACTGTGCATTGCACATGCGCGGGCTTTCAGGGGGGGCATTCACGTTGACAACTCTATAAGTAAGCATGTAACCTATCCAGATTTCAGATTACAAATCTGTTTGATTTAGTTATAAATTACTCAAGCGGGCTCGATAACCCACTCTACCCGACCACCAATAACTCAACCAGCTGTACGTTGTCAATTCCCAACACTAGTTTTTATCCACTCAAGGATTCTATACCAGTTTATAACTCTTCACCAGTACTTTATAAGTGAGTATGGGAAGCAATATGGACTGGTATTCATCTTGAGAAAATTTTTTTCAGATTATTAGGAGGCTTTGCTCCCTCTTCACATGGAACTCTGTTGATACCCAGGTTTTGCTGCAGGTCTGCTTTAGTTTTTGATGAAGCCATGTGTGTCTTGCACAGTACCAGCTTCTTGAAGGTTACATACTCGTTCTGTATTTCAACTCCTACATACACTCTTTTCATGAAGTACATTCAGTGGAATACAACACATCCTTTCAAATAGTTCAGGTACTGATTACTTATGTCCAAGGACAGAATGGAATGTTGGCAATGTGGCACTGGAAAGTCGGTAAATTGCCTAGACACTTAACCCACATAACTATAGATGTCAGATAAAAGAGGAGCATGTCAGACAACAGAAGAGACCACACTACAGCTGAGTGAACATGAAGCACCATAAAAGTTTCAAGTTTCCACTCACCAACTTGTGCAAATAAAATGAATGTCAATAACAAGCTAAAGAATTCAAACTCCACAGCCTTCAGGTTTTGCACTGCTTGGTTCCAATCATCTGTAGCCAATTATCTAGCCTGTTGCTCTTTCATGACACATCTTGGCCACCCATTGATTAAAATGAAGGCTGCAAACACATCCCCCTGTTAGTACAGGCCTCCCTCAATGCAGTAGTCTCACCCTTGCAAGCTAGGCTTTAAGTATTGGAGAACCTTCTGTCTCAATAGGGGTAATTTTTCCTCCTCTAAATCACAAACCACTCAATCAACTGTCAAGCCTCAAAAGATTCTAGTTTTAACAAAGGAATAACTAAAATGTGGATGGGGTTACATCCACAGCTGATCAGTTTCCCATCTGAATGCATTTACAGCATTGCATTTATAATCGGTTCACTCACACCCAGGTCTGAAATAAAAATTTACACATTTACGGCATTTGGCAGACGCTGTTATCCAGAGCAGCTTACTTTTTTTTAACTAATCTATACAACTGTGCAGACGAGGGTTAAGGACCTCGCTCAAGGGCCCAACAGTGGCAGAATGTGAACTGAATGCAGAACTGGGGCTTGAACCCCCAACCTTTGGATCAGCAACCCAGAGCCTTAGCCACTGAATAGCAGAAATCCGAAAATATTAAACGGGTGAGAAATCGTAATAGGGTGAGAAGTTCAACCATCCAGGAGGAGCTCGGAGTACAACTGCACTGCCTAGAAGATGTAACTGCCAAGTTTGATGAAACAATCTCAAACGGTTTTGAAATTTCGGAATGGAATTGAAATGATTACAGACAGACGCATTTATGGACACACGGCCATACTGATGACTAAATCCATATGCATTATGTGCCAGTAGGTAATAAAAACTACACTACATGACAAAGCTACAGTTAAAAGAAGCTGAAAAAAATAAATTAGAATATCCTGGGAAAAGACAACATTTCAAGTCTATTTTCTTTCATGATCTTATCACATTTCAGCCCTGATCTGAAGTAAGGTTATAAAACAGAGTAGTTCAAATAAATGGGCAAAGGGCAGCCAAGAAAGTGGCAGAAGTCACAAATAATGTTCATTTCGAGAGAAACCCAAAGCTGCTTGGAGAATTTGAAAGACACTGGAGGCTGTAATGAAGGCGTGGGGTATTTATATCTGATATTTTGGGTGTACTTTTGCTGTTTCATTATTAATATCTCATCATACTCAGTTGGAAAGGCAGTCGGAAGACTTTCAGGAAAAGTTTTGCCACAGATTAAATGTCTTCTTCTGTTTGTCCTACAGATATAACAACTTTTACACTAAACTACACAGCAGAGAAAATTAACCTAATTTTAAAAAGTGTATACTGATAACATCGATTAGTTTCAAATGACTCACAGTCTCCTACTAATTTAAACACTAGATTCAGTTAATGAAGCCTTCAGGAGATTTTGAATGGAATATATCGAGCTGTCATTAAGCTACATGGTGAGATTTTGATGAATGTGGGATTAAATCGACATCAAATCAAGAATTAGTTACATTGTTTCAGTACTCTTTTACGCAAAGAATATCAGACACAGAGTACTTGATATCTATTGAATGCACTCTGTGTATGATATTCTTCCAAACCAAAATGTGACCTTTACAAAGACCTTTACAAAGACATCCACTTTCATTTCAGAGTAAATTAAAACTAATTATCCAAGTGAAATGACACCATGGCTTGTTTAAAAAAAAAATAATAATAATTGGTGGGTGCTGCAGAGTGGTGCAGCAACAAGGTGCACCATTTGAGAATTCACAGTTTCGAGCCTCGGTTGGTACATGCAGCTATCTACCGTTAGGAGCCAAAAAGAGGTAATTGGCAGAACTCTCAAGAAGGGAGGGATGGTATATGATATATTCCTGTCATTCACATGACACTAGCCAATCATAGGAGTCTGTCAGCTTATGCATGCAAGAGGGCGGATAACGCCTTCCTCAGCATTATCCATCCTTACAGTTAGGGTCCAAGCATGCCATGCAGTATGAAAAAAATGCAGTCCGGTGGCATCATGTGTCTTGGAGTGAGCCTGTACCTGTCTTCACCCTCCCTATTTGTTTTATGATTGTTCTTAGCGACTGAGAATTGGCTACGACTACATTAGGGAGAAAATCCAGAAAACAAAACAAGACAATTCAGGCAGTATCAGGCTTCAAGTGCAGAACAGATGTTCCATCTGTTTAGAATTCCTAAAGCGCCCGCGTGAAACAAAACAACTGCATCAGTACAAAAGATATTATTTATAGCCATAAACTAATCATTAATGGTTAAGCATTGCAGTGTAACTGTTGTCACCATCCTTCCAGGCATGCTAGTTGCTCATCCGTTACATACCAATCAGCCATAACATTAAAACCACCTGACTGGACTGCAGTTGGGCAGCCCCACACAGCAAGCTGTAATGAACTGTGTATTCGGACACCTTTCGATCATAGCCAGCATAGCCAGCATGAACTAGCTCTTTTGTGGGATCAGACCAGATGCACTCACCATGTGCATCAATGAGCCTTGGGTAGCCATGAAACTCGTACCAGTTCACCAACTGTCCTTCCTTGGAAAACCTTTGGTAGGTACTTACCACTGCATACCAGTAACTCTCCACAAGACCTGCTGATTTAAGGATGAACAGATGAATTTTCAAATTTCAAATTCATTTGTCAAAATCAAAATCATACACAGTACAATATGTAGTGAAATGCTTGAAATTTGAAGAATAAGAACTATCAAATTTAAATAGCAGAAAAATAATAACTGTAACTATTTGAAGGACATAGTTATCTTTTATTATGTAATATAAATATAAAAATGTAAAATATAAAATAAAATATACACAATATATAAAATAAAATATGAATGTAGTGGTGATTGTATAAGTAATACAGTATGTAAGGTGTCGATGCAGTGTGCACACAAGAAGATGATGTGATTGAATCCAGGTGAGTGTGGTTGTTGTGTGCGCAGAGTAGTGCAAAGGTGTACAGAAAGTGCCATTTGTGTGTGCAACAATCAGCTGAGGTAGAATGTAATGTTGATGTGTAGGGTAGGTCTACAAAGTCCAGGTACTAGTGTTCTGGTTCAGAGCCCGAACGGCCTGCAAGAAGAAGCTCCTCCTCATTCGCTCAGTGTTTGCTTTCTAGGAATGGAAACGTTTCCCTGACCGCAACAGAGAGAAGAGTTCATTGTTGGGATGGCTGAGGTCCTTCGTTATCTTCCTAGCCTTGGTCAAGCACCGCTTGCTGTATATAGTGTCCAGGTCAGGAAGCTCGATGATATGCTCTGCTGATCGCACCACCCTCTGGAGAGTTTGCCTGTACTGTTTTGTGTGTTTCTCAAGTCACTCAGATGCTTACGTTTGCTCATTTTTCCTGCTTCCAACACATCAACTTCACTTTCTGCCTAATACATAACACTCCTTAGAAGGTGCCAATTACTTTACCTCTCAGTGCTCATAATGTTTTTAATGTTATGGCTGATCGGTGTACTTTGTCATTTTTTTGTGGAACAGTTTCCATGGAGATTAGAGTGAAAGGAAAGAGATTCTATGAATAAAAGCCCATAAGGTTCGTGTGTGAGGACAGATCACATTGAGGATGCGTTCGGAGAGATAACATATTGCTGGGTTGGATTGTTCAGCGCTGACTCACTGCAGCGAGTGCGAGAGAGCTGTCTCTGTTAAACAGCGTTACAGAAGAATGTGAGGGACCTTGAGGACATGTTATGTTTTGCTACTCTTTTCAGCTGTTATGCTTCATCACCATGTCTTGATGGATGAACAGTGAAAAGAAACCTCCAATTTGACCTTGCACATCTGTGAATGAGACGTGAATGAGAAACTCTCGGGTACACCCCAGGAGCTGAAATGTGAAGAAGCACAAGTTGCTAAAGAAGGTGAAGCACGCAAGCAAGCCTCAGATTTCACCCAAAATATATAATATAATATACAGCCTTTTCTTGACTGTGAAGCTGCTCAGTTATTGGTGAATAGTACACAAGCGCAGTATACTAAACATTTAGCATTTGTGGTTTATTACACAGCTACAGAATGGCGGTCTAAATGAATGAAAAGGCAAGAACACAAAAATCTGGAAATCCAAAACATACATACACATTTTATTTATATATATATATATATATATATATATATATATATGTGTGTGTGTGTGTGTGTGTGTGTGTGTGTGTGTGTGT
>JAOUQZ010000028.1:8399329-8412303 GCA_028564935.1 Neosilurus hyrtlii
CATACATACACACACACACACACACACACACACCCATATTGTTCAAGCACTAGAAGGTACTTAATCTTGTAATCCCTTGTGGTTTACACATAGAGCTACCCCCCCCCCCCTTTCCGCCAACGCCAAAGGAGGCAAGCTGTTTATCCTTCCTTTGCTTATTCACCACTCTGACTGTCATTCCTGCAACCAGTAATCACTTTAGCATTAAAGCAGTACTAGATTATGCATTTAACTGAAATAACATGCATGTGGCCCTGCCAAAAGCACACAGGGGTACATGAGAAGAACTTTCTGTGTAAGCTACTTTAGGAAAAGATCCCCTTTACTGTGGAACTGAGCCTGTGCATGTGTCAGATTGTGTGCTTAACTAAATACGCACAACTCCTCTACTTTCACAACCCAATAAGGGTTTAATTTACAGAAGTGTGAGAGGCACAGAATTCACAAAAGCATGGAGACTCGATATAACATGAGAAAGAGAAAGAACTCTTGCTCCAATTATAGCTGGAAATATTTTTATTTTTTTGGAAGGAAAAGTGCTCAGCTTGGCAGAAACAAAAGACAGAGCCAGCACAAATATGTAATAATGAGCCTTTCTCTTTACAGGATTTCAAACTTGGGCTGATCAGATCAAAGACTCAGCAGAACCTTCATAAGTCCGGTGCTGGCTTAAGATCCAACACTGGGCAACACAGGCACAGTGCACTAAAGCTCACAGATGAAAAGTCTGGATAGTTCATGAGAGTCACCAGAGATTAACAAATCTTAGGAATGTTTCAAGTGATCATAAAAAGTGAACGGCAATAAAACAAAACAGATCTGTTCCTAAAGCTGGCTGAACCATAGAGTACAATCCTGAACAGCTGTGTGCCAGCCGGGAGGCTAATTGGCTATTCCAACTTGCCCCTAGGTGTGAATGGTTGTGTTAGTGTTGGCCCTGCGATGGACTGGCGAGCTGTCCAGGGTGTACCCCGCCCTCGCCCAAAGTCGGCTGAGATGGGCACCAGCCTCCCGCAGACATAATTAGGATTAAGGGGCCTAGTATATTTTAGTAAGTGATTTTAGTAGATATCTATGCTAAAGCTAGCTGTTCTCAGACACAGAGTCCCGTCCTTCAGGACTTACCCACACGTACACAGATATTTCTGAAAAAATGTAGAAAAAGTCTTAACAAAACCAATATGAAAACAAAAGTATGTCGAAACCTGCCATGTCAAGAATAGCATAAAATATACATGAACATCAACGTGACTAAAAGTTAAAATGAAAATAGACAGACTTAAAGATTTATGAAGTATGCGTCAACTAATAATGCTATGTCATACTCATGTGCCAAACCGCTTACTCCCACTAGGGTCGTGGGGAGGCTGGAGTCTCTCTCAGCTGACACTGGCTGAAGGCAGATACACCCTGAACAGCTCATGAGATCATCACAGGGCAACACACAACCATTCACACTAACACATAGGAGAAATTTGGAACACCCAATTAGCCTACTGTGCATGTTTTTGTACTGTAGAAGGAAATCGGAGTACCCGGAAAAAACCCACACAAGCACTGAGAGAACATACAAACTCCACACAGAAACAACTGAGCCCAGGAATCGAACCCACAATCTTCCTGCTGTGAGGTGGATGTGCTAACCACTACACTACCATGCCGCCCCGGGCTGCTTAAGGATACATTTAAATATCAAATACATTAGGGTTATCAAATAAAAAAGTTCAAGCCAAAATGTAACATTCTGCTCAGCAGGCATGACAATCCACTGCCTATTACAAAGGTTCAAGTCCCAGGCTGAAGTTTGCATATTATCTCTGTGCTTGTGTGGGTTTCATCCACATACTCCAGTTTCCTCCCAAAAACATGCACATTAGGCTAATTGGTTGTTCCAAAATGCCCCTAGGTATGAGTGTGAACGGTTGTGTGTTGCCCAGAAATGGTTTTGTGAGCTGTTCAGGGTGTATCCCTCCTTTGCCCAGTGTTGGCTGAGATTGGTTCTGGCCTTTCCATGACCCCGGTAGGACTAAGTGGTTTGGCAAATGAGTGAGTTAGTGAGGAGGCTTAAATTCTAACGTCTGTGTAAAAGAATAATAATAATTATCCATTCATTCATTTTCTGAAGCGCTTAATCCTAATTAGGGTTGCGGGGAGGCTGGCATCCATCTCACCTGACTCTGGGCGAGGGCAGAGTATACCCCGGACAGTTCGCCAGGCCATTGCAGGGCAGAAACACGCTGATGGCAATGCAGCCTACTCTTGAGTCACTATCCAATTCTTGAAAGTCAGCAATAGTTCTTTTACATGCCTCTTACCATAGACAGTGAGAGACATGCCCGGCATTTGATAACCTGGTTAGCTGCATTGGGGGGACAGCGGTGACATCCTGTTGATAGTGGGGCTTGAACCCCGACCTTTGGATCAGTAATCCAGCACCCTATCAACAGGCCACCACTGCCCCAATAATAATAATAATAATAATAATAATAATAATAATAATAATAATAATAATAACAACAACAACAACAACACCACCACCACAATTTCCCCTCCACAGGAAACCAATGAAATGCTTTAGAATCCCTTCTCTTCTGAAGGTGTTTTCAAAGAGCAAAACTGCACTTTCCATGTGAACAAAAGGTCAAAATGCAGAGGGGAAAAAAAAATCTGTTTTCAAAAATATCCATATAAAATCATCAAATGACAATGTATGAATGTCCAGGTAGCTCAATAAATCACCAAAAAACCTCCACAACAGCACAATTTCTACTGCCAAGCACATCATATCATAAAAGCCAGGCTGAATTTGGCCCCCCTTCTAATGGGATATAGGGGTACCCTGCAGCCCACTGACTGATGAATCTTTGAAAAAAATGTGGGTGAAATCAAAATTTCCCAGTTGTAAATTGGTAATAAATTCATAAGCTAGGCCTCTGGGCAAATAGGGGGGTGTTCAGAGTAACAAAAGATGGAGATACCCCTACCCCCAAACTCCTAATGGTTTCTGGTATATGTGTCCCGCTGTTTCGAGAATGTGTTAGCTGTCCTGGCTAAACCTAAGCTAAGCTTAGAAAAAAATCTTCAATGACATAATGTAATACAGTCTGAGGAGCTATTCATCTTAAGAGTATCATCTCCAACATAAGCCACAGTCATTATTAGTTTAATATCTGAAAATATATGAGGTGGCATGTCATGTTTGCATCCTCAAAAAAGTTACCAAGTTGTCATCAATGGAGCTGCGCTGTTTTATCTTCGCATAAAACATATTAATCAAATCCTTTTTTTTGTCTTGATCACAAGGTCACTATGTACGGAAGCCCTAAGCAGACATTTATTTATACATTTTCCCCCTCTGTTTTCTCGAGATAAGGGAATAATGAGGCGTTTTTCTCAAAATAACAAAGGTTGTTTTCTTGTGATAATGATAGAATTAACATGAGATCTAGAGATAACAACACATAGTGTAGATTAGAAAAATAGGTAACATGTGAGAGGAGCAGGTGTATAGTTCACTGCATCACATTTCTCTTCAATCAAGTCCTGACACAGGCTAGAATACCTTTATACCTTGTGTTAACAACTCATTATCACAAAGTAATATTTGTCATACTGAGAAAACAACATACATGTCTCAAGATTACAGAAAAACAAATGAAATAATTTGTAATCCTGATAAAACTATACAATCATTCGTGAGAAAACGAAAGAAAAAAAATCCACTTAGGGCTTCCGCAACCATGTCTAAGACCAAACATCATTTTGTCAGTATTTCTGGTTTTAAAAGATTGTACATCACACATGCAAGCTGACTAAAGCTGGGGTTGGTACACTTTTGTATGGGGCAGAACGATGGCGTAGCTTGGGCGTTTCCGTGTGGAGTTTGTATGTTCTCTCCGTGCTTGCATGGGTTTCTTCCGGAAAATTAATGAATGAACATTTTTGTATGGTACATTTTTGCATAGACAAACCGTTATGGCTTTTACACCCTGACAGCAATCAATAACTCATGAGATCTGAAAAAGGTCAGAAAAACAAAAATCTATCATCTGTGGCCACTGTAATCCTGTATAAACGCAGACCAATCATTGCCTTATGATCCGCTGGGAAACAGCCAAATCAAATTCTGCTGTGTCTTCCCACCCATTCGCGACCCTACTGTGTACAAACCTGCAGTCAAAGCAAATGTGAAAGTGGGCATGGCTTTGGACCTCCAATGGCAGGTGAAGGTCTAGTCAGAGCCTTGAAGAGATGCTACTTTTAAATTTTTCTTCGTTTCCTTCTGTCTCAAAAACCTTCAGTATGACAATACAGGGTTTGTGTTTGTCACTGTGCTGTGCTGTTCAGTGGCAAAGTGCTATTATTAGTGCAAGGTTTGGAGGGTGAGAGGGCATTGACATGACAGAAAATATGACTGACAAGAAAGTAGAGGCCTGAAGTAAAGTAAAGCCTGAAGGCATCACAGGCACCAGAGATTATCTTCTAAGTAGAGATTTTATTAAAGTAAATAAGAACATCACCAAAATATAACAAAAGGTCCCTGATTTTAACACATATCTGACTTTTAACCAATAAACATGGACACTGGCACTGATCTTTAACAGATGTAAAGCCGAAGCAGACATGAAGGTAAATTCGGTTGAGCGTGTGGTGTCGTAGTCTAAAGGCATGATTATTACACAGCCATGGGAGCGAGGCTGATAACAGAGGGGGAGAAAATCAGCACAAACAGTACATCCCTCCAAATGAGCAAACACACACACACACACACACACACAACTCTCTCTCTCTTTTACTTCTCACTTCATTTCCTCCGTGGTTTATCAGTGCACCTCCCTCACACACTCAGACAGCATCACACAGTATCTGTGCTGAACTGTGACACTCGCTCTTGTATTTACACAGATTATTTACTTATTGCCCAGGATGAAACCACTACTGCTGCTTTGTATATTCACTACAGGGAGTGCAGAATGGCTGACAGAAGAAAACTTCAATTACAAGAAGAAGGAAAACAACAATTGTTTTCACAAACCTTAGCTGGGTATCTACTATTAAGCCCATAAGGCTTCATTAATAAGCAGCTATCTCAGCTGGTCTCAGCTCGAGTTTACTGCTGGTGCCCTAACTGTTTGTACAATTTCTATAATGTGATCTACAGATACTGTTCCGGTAATGATGCATCATCCGTTCCCTTTCATTCTGCATGATTTACTCTAGTGATAGTTTGCAGACGGTTACTGGTTTTTTTAACAGCCTTAGAACATATACATTTGAGCTCTGAGGAGCAGACCAAAATCCTTAGAAAGGGGGAGGGTTCTGATCAGGCCAACCTTATTGTCTAATCCCCACAAGGTCTTAAAGAACTGAAAGGGTCCCTCCATTCTTGTGGAAAGTGAATAGACGAATGGCAAGCCTCATATCACTGACCTTTTAGCCCCATCACACTCACCATCAATGCTAATGACCTTTACGAAGTCACATGGGCAAGTAATTCAAGAACCAAGCCTGTTGAAAACACACGATCCAATACATAGTGTGCTATTTTCGGAGTTATGCCATTCTGTAGTCTCGTGTGAAATCGTAATGTTAAGCATGCTGAGCACTTATGAAATCCCACAAGATATAGCAATAGGTTAATGTCAAAATGATGTACTCTCAAGCTGAGGGCATACAGCACCATTTCAAACACAAAGCATTAGACGTGCACAATTACATAAAAGGATGCTAATCTATACAGATTTATATGTTTGAATTCAAGGTCGTGAAACATTGCCTTTACTCTACCCACCAACAGGTAGCACACTATAAACTATTCACACACTGGCAGGAAGTACAGAAATAACAGCTGACAAACTTTTTGTTTTTACAGGTTACATCACAGCTGTCAAGGCCCGCGGGCCAAATCCAGCCCACCAATTCCTTTCATGCGGCCAGTATGAGCTTTCAAAGAATATCACTATTGTATATTCTTTGCATCGACCATTACCATGAAACCTAATACACCATCCATCCACTAGGTGGCAGCAGCCTAATTCAACTAAACAGCTAGTCATTCATGACTCAAGAAAGACTGCAAGCTATCTTCGGAATTAGGATATTTATAGAATCATGACATCTACAGTATCTCAATACACATTAAATCAGCACCCAATTATCACAATAATGCTGTATCCGGTGGTCCCTTGTGATTCCCATCCCTATTAAAGGAGTAGTGCCATGATTTTTACCCAAATTATCATAAGACCAATTTTTCATCTATATGAATGATTATGTCTTGTTTGATAACACCATTCATTTTATTTAAGCTATTTTCTTCAAACAACCATGACACTGTTCCTTTAGTCTATATTGCATAATATAGACTTAGCCTGGTACAAAGGAAAAAGGTTCCATTTGGTAACTTAAATCAGTTGTATAGTTTTACAGCTTGAAGAACTATTAAAAGAATTTAAAGGAATTAATAAAAGTTATGCAAACATAGTTTGTCTGTTTTTATTAGATTTTTTTGTATGTGTGTGAAGAGTAAAAGCAAGCAATTACTGTGCACACAGGGGGGTGACATTGTAATGCGAAAAGCAGTGAAGTCATGTGATCATCTCGTGTTTTCATCAGCAATATGGAACTAATCGGCATATGAATACATGGCACTGTATTCTTTCCTTTAATATGCACAAGCACGCTCTAGTGAATGGCAGCACATAGTTATATTTGTGCCTAGTTTTATTTTATTAAGAAGTGCAGTAATTAGTTGATCAGTATACTGTTATTATTGCCATTAACTTGCCTTAAATGAACTGGGGATTCACATCCTATTCTTGTGATTTCATGCACTCACAGGAGTAAAACAGCAGTCTTTTCAAACTGGCAAATGCAAACTAGCAAACAGACTTCGAAAATGCAAGTAAAAACCACCTGATAATGAAAATATACACATGTTCATGATTAATAGGGGCCAGCGCTGTAGTGGTTAGCGTGCTCGGCTCATGATTGAGAGGCTGCGGATTCAAATCCCGGTTTAGACCCCACCATGCTAAGACGATCGGGCAAGGTCTCAACTACAAGTGTGCCTCTGTACACCCAGCAGTATAAATAGGTACCAGTAAAAAATATACTGGAAGGTAACCTGCAGTGGACTAGCACCCCATCGAGGAGGAGCTGAACTTGCTTCACACCACAGAAACCAAGATAAGCTTCAGCTCTGATGAGCCACTAGGCTCGGGTGTAAAGGCCGAACAGACTTTACCTTTACAAGTGTAATAGGAGAGTTTGGAAGGCTTGCCTTTCATTTCACTGATATCTTGCTAAGATTTTTCCGATGACCTATTCTCTAACCTGATCTGGATGTGAACTTACTGTAGTATTTCAACCAATTTTTACTTTTTCGTTGTACAGATGTCCCTGATACAACACATTTAACGGGATGATCCAAAGACTAGTACAGGATAAATCATCATAATTATCTGCTGAACAGCTTAATCCTACTGCTAGGGTCACGGGAAGGGTGTGCCCATCTCTGGCAAAACTGGGCAAAAGGTGGGCTACACCCGGAACGTCTCGTCAGACCATCGCAGGGCAACACACACACACAACCATTCACAATCACACCCAAGGGGGGGCAATAATGTTTCTGGACTGCGGGAGAAAACCGGAGTATCCGGAGGAAACTCCCCGCAAGCATGGGGAGAACATGCAAACTCCACACAAAAACACCCTTGCTGAGCCCATGACTTTCTGTGGAGCTGACATGATAACCAGTACACCATCCTCTTACAGTATAACTATTTTTCTACTTTATTCCTGGAGGTCATGAACCATAGAAAAAAATATATACATGTTGCTGTGCATAATTATAAGCTCAGGTAAAAATAAATAAATAAATTGTGTGTGTTGTGATTTCATGTGCACTTTGGGCTGTAATTGGTGTCACTATTCGGTCACTGGACACATTTTATGTATTTTATATTATTATATTTTATTATAAATACACATTTATTTTGGTTTTTAGAAAGACCCCTGGCACTCCCCTGGACAGCATGCACTAAGCACTGTGGGAGAGAAGTGCGCGCGAGCGGGAGTGCGCGCGCGCGCGGTGTTGAAGTGAAACACGAGCACGGTGCGTTCTAACCCGGAGAGTTGAGCCACACTAAACACACTGACTAAACCCACAGGGAGGTAAAAGGACAGGGCAGTCAAACACTCATGTGAACACAAAGCGGTTATCTAACCGCCGGCAGACTTGTTTCCCTCGACTCCTGTACAGAGGAGAGGTTAAGCAGAGTTTCCTCCAGACTACATTCCACCCATTTCCCCAAAAACCGTTTCACGTTTCATTTAAATCCGGATTCAACGGAAAACAAACGGCTGAAGCGTAAACTTTCAAATACAACGGAATATAGGCAGCACCACACACTGTGAGAGACCTCTCCTTCTTCTTTCTGCTGGTTTGTGCTGTTTTTTTTTAGGAAAGACGGACAGAAAACTCACCTGCGACACCAGAGGGATGAGGGTTTGTTCCACCGACCGAGTTTTGATCTCGAGTCCGCAGTCAAAGTTGCCGCCGCCGCACGGAGACGAAGCCATTCCCGACTAGTTCCTCAGCTAACGTGGGCTCCCGAAAACCGGAGAGAGTGTCAACAGCACTGCGGGTTTTCTCTTCTCTCACACCGAATTATTTGAAGACTGCTCCCCAGTTCCGCTGCTGGACCGTCCGTCCTTCTCCATGGAGTGGCTGCAACTGCTACAGAGAACGGGACACACATATGACGCGCGCGCCCGCGCTCGCTCGCGCGGTCACAGGAGAGTGGGTGGGCGCAGAAACACCGAGAGGGAAACACGGCCGGCGGCTAACTTGGTTTTATGGAGATACACTTTTCAAAAGAAATGAACCGAAAAGAACACACGTTGGTTCTGACCCGTGAAACTCTCCTCCAGAGTGGGGAAGTGCAACTGGAGTGAAATGTACTGATAAAAAGTTTACCAGGTTACTTCAGCTCACAGCTACTGATTTATGCTAATTGTGCTAATCAGCAAGAAACAACCACAACACACGACTTCATGAATGAAACATTCACTCTCTCACTCACTCTCTCATTCACTCTCTCATTCATCTCCCGAACTGATTAATCATATCAGGGTCGTGGGGAGGCTGGAGCCTATTTCAGCCAACTCTGGGCGAAGGTGGAGTACAATGAACAGCACACACCTAGGGGCAATTTGAAACAGCCTACTGTGCATGACTTGCATGGGCTGTGGGAGGAAACTGAACTACCTGGAAGAAAAGCATGCAAACTTCCGCCTCACAGCAAGAAGATCCTGGGTTCCAGCCCCGTTTCTGTGCGGTCTGCCTGCTCTCTCTGTGCTTCCGTGGGTTCCCCCCGGGTACTCCGGTTTCCTCCTACAGTGCAAAGACATGCCGACTAGGCTAATCCGCTGTTCCAAAACTTGCCCCTATAGTGTGAATGTGGGCCCTGCGATGGCCTGCGACCTGTCCAGGGTGTGCCCAGCCCTCACCCAGAGTCGATGAGATGGGTGCCAGCCTCCCCGCGACCCTAATTAGGAATAAGCGGTTCACAAAATCAATGAATGTGAATGTGGCTGTGTGTGCAAGCAATGGTCTGGCAACGGTGTACCCCGCCTTTGCCCCATGTCAGCTAAGATCCCTAAGCTCTGAGACCCTAGTAGGATTAAGCTGTTCGGCAAATGAGTGGGCATGCCATAGGAGTGTGGAAGGAAACCAGAGTGCCTAAAAAAATACACGCAAAGTCCACACAGAAACACCCTTGCCGAGCCTGGGACTCAAAAGCAGGACCTTCTTGCTGTGAAGCAGATGTGCTAATCACTACACCAGTGACGCCTGACAGAGAAGATACTTTTTTTGTGGAATTGACAGGGTATATCCTGTAACAGTCTACAACACAACCTGAAAATAATACACACACAAAATACTCTGCAAAAAAAAAGAGAGACAGCAGGGTCTTGGTGTTATAACCTTACTTGAAGAAAGTCAAATGAGTATAATAATAATAATAATAATAATAGCATATAGAGGTTTATACCATCTGATTCAGAACAGAGATCTCACACACTCTTCAAGTAACTATTTTAATCAGGGTCAGGGTGGATCCAGAGGCTATACTGGGAGCACTGGGCGTAAGAATGCAATACACCCTAGATGGAACACCAGTTTATCACAGGGCAACAGGATCACACCCCATGCCAATTTAGTGTAAATAATCCTCCTACTGGCATGTTTTTGGGGAGAAGTTGAGTGAAATTGTCAACGGACAAAACGTACACATAGTTAGCCCATCCCAGGGATGCTAGAGCAGTGAGATGGCAGTACACCACAGTGCAACCCAGTGGCACCACAGAATAAGCATGGGTAAAATTACACATGGCTAAAAGATATAACAGGTTGTATTGAGTTAAGATAAAGAGTGGGGGGAACAAGTTGTAAACAGATGTCATTTATATATTGTTTCTTTCTTTCTATCAATCTATCAATCTATCTATCTATCTATCTATCTATCTATCTATCTATCTATCTATCTATCTATCTATCTATCTATCTATCTATCTATTCCATTTAGAGTAGGCAAACATTTGCTCTCAGCTGAACATCAGTACAGCTTCTCTCACTGTGTGTTTATATGATTTTGGTCAGTGGTTATGGTTTTGCTGATGTGGGATGTCCTTTAATTCAATCGAGATTGAGCGCAATATCTAGAAACATTCGGGGTGTTCCTGAGGTCCTGGGTGTGTGACTTCCTCTGAGACTGTTCTAATCCAGTTTCTTCACTGCATACTGCTCACTGCTTCCACAATAGCTGGAAGCAACTGTCCTGTTTCCTGCAGTGAAAGCAATGAAACGCAGGTAAAAGTTAATAATGTTCCACCATTTCTAGGCAGACTGCTGAGCAAAGAGGAGAAATCCTGTGACGAATGACACTTTTGCACGGCGTAGTTGCCGTGTAACCAACTCAAGTGTAAAACAAGCACTCAGTGCATGTGAGTTTCCTCTGAGTCATGAGTATCAGGTGACGTGAACACTTCTCTGAGTGGGGCAGCTGAAGCTGTGGCCAAGTAAACTTTCCATGTCCAGTCAAGTTCTCCAGAAAGACTCATTTACAAAAGCACAATTTTATCAAACAGTAAATGAAATATGCTTGGAAGGCTTCTGAGTTTGTGAACTTTGAAAAGAGAGTGATATGGGTGTGTTTGAAGTGTTTTATGGTTGAATATTTAGTTATTTCCTTCACGTCTGTCAAACATATCGGAGAATAGGACAGTTCTAACATATCTGAGATGTTTTAGTTCTGTTTCTAGTGTACACATTCAGAGTTTAGTGCATACTATATGGAAATGACAAAAAACGGGGCAGCCATGGCCTAATGGTTAGAGAAGCAAGTTTGGGACTGAAAGGTTGCTGGTTTGATTTTCAAACCAGCAGGAAAAATGTATGGCGGTGAGGAGTGAGCTGCTCCTTCCCTTTCTCCACCTTTATGGCTGAAGTGCCTTTGAGCAAAGCATCTTACCCCCAACTGCTCTCTAGGCGCTCTCCAGGCACCGCAATGTGTGGCAGCCCACTGCTCCGAGTGTGTGTGCTCACTGTTTACGCGTGTGTGCTCACTTTGGATGGGTTAAATGCAGAAGCTAAATTTCCCTTGCGGGAAGAATACAGTATATCAAAAATGTAAAAAAAAAACATGCTTCATAAAGATGTTTTAGTAGATACTACATAAAAACTTAAGAAATTCAAACTAAAACTAAACAATGATGCTGCCTGCTCTGAGTGATCATGACAAGCTGCCAGTGTCTGTCATTTTGATACCAGCATCATGTTTTTTAAACCACTCAGAATAATGTTTTTTAATCCCAAGATAGCAGGGCAATCATCTCATCTCATTTGCAGAACCACTTAATTCTATTTGGGCGCGAGTTTGTGCCTATCGCAACCAATATTGGGCAAAGGCAGGGTACTCCCTGAACAGCCAGACCATCGCAGGGCCAACACTCAAAAAACCATACTCACACCTAGGGGCAATTTTGAACAGCCAATTAGCCTAATGTTCCTGTCTTTGGAACATGGGAGGAAACTAGAATACCTGGAGTAAACCCACGTATGCAATCTCCACACAGAAACGCCTGAGCCCAGAACCTTCTTGCTGTGAGGTGGACATGCTAACCACTATGCCACTAAGATTGTGATATGCTAATACAGTATATTCTATTACTGCAGTTAATTGACTACTATGTGCCAAGTTTTAAACCTAAAAATCGTAACAGGCATTTAAGCCATTAAATCATTTCAAACAGGTACATGAGTTGAACCTGTACTGTTTCATATGTCTGCTCAGAGGATAGAGAGAAAAGAGGCTGTATACATTTTAACAGCTGGTAGAGAATATTTATATCACTTCCAGAAATGGAGATTTCTGTAGAGAGCTACATATTTTTTTTTTTTTTGTACTGTGAACAATGTTAACACTATGAGAACACAATACATTCTTGTGACAATTAAATAAAATTCCTGTAAAGAAGAAGAAAAAGGTTTTATTTCTCCCATATACATTACAGTGCAGTTGATTCTTTTTCTACCATATCCCAGCATGTCAGGACACTAGAATCCGAGTGCAGAATGATATTATGGCACCCCTGAAGCAGAGAGTGTTAAGGGCCTTGCTCAAGGGCCCAACACTGACAGCTTGGTAGGGCTTAAAACCCGGACACACTACATTTACTGTTGCTGCAAATCATACTGCTTTGTTTTTCATTTAGTTCTAGTTGTTCGCAAAAGTTTGTGCTCAGTGATACATTGTGTATACACTGTGTGCACAATTATTAGGCAAGTTGTATTTTTGAGGATTAATTGTTTTTGTACAACTATACAGTGCACTTGGTCAATCCAAAATGTTAACAAACCCTCAAACCTGAACATTTAAGTAGTAAAAGTGAAGTTTTGTCTTTCTTAA
>JAOUQZ010000028.1:8420005-8441115 GCA_028564935.1 Neosilurus hyrtlii
GTGTGTGTGTGTGTGTGTGTGTGTGTGTGTGTGTGTGTGTGTGTGTGTGTGTGTGTGTTGGCTCTGTGATGGTCTGGTGAACTGTTCAGGGTGTACAGCCGAGATAGGCTCCAGCCTAAGCAGTTCGGCAAATGTATGAGCAAGTGAGTGAGTATTTTAATATATTATTAGTATTTTCCAGGTTACACATTGAGAAGCCAGATAATCTGAAATTGAACCTCTGTGTGAAGCTATTATTTAAAATAAAAAGTTCAAATCATCTCTTAAGAATTTATCTGAAAGTCAACATGGTGTGACTGTGTAACACTTGGTGTCACTGTTTCCTTTACAGAAAGGGAGAGTCATGAAAAGTCATGCTCATGCCAGTGCCCTTTCAAAGAAGAAAAGTGAGCTGCATGTACAAAGTCCCCATGCTTTGGAGCATTCTCTAACTATTCCGTTTCTTTTGGAAGAGCACGTAATGATTTTGGGTTCTGATCATACGTGAAGACCTGGGGGTTTCTGGAGTGGAGATGTGCAGAATATTTCTTCAGGACAAATTCTTTATGATGCAGCTCAGTTCACCCCTGAGCCTGCTGAGTGCAGACTAGTGACCTGACTGAGATCCATCAGAGCAAGGCTCATGAAGATTTATGGCTGACAAGCATGTGATGGAATTGCCTGGAAGGGTTGCATGGAAAACTTGTCTAAACACTTAATTATGCACAATGTTTTAAAGTATAGCGTTATCTGATTTAAGAGTATTTCCTTAACAAGGTTTGTTTGCAGATTTCTTTTTAAACCAACACAGCACTGTAACTGTGACATTTTATGTATAGATTGTTAGTGCTTTATATCCAGAATGATGCAATGAATACTCCAACTCCAGTTCATACACTTCAGACAAATGTATAGATTTTCAGTTCTTAACATATGTAGCTTAACACCATACAAGCAAGGTATTCACTACAAAGAGGTTCATACTCCTTAGATAAAACCATACGGCAAGCCATACTGCTTCTACTACGGCTCTACAGGAAACCCCAGTGTGTGTGTGTGTGTGTGTGTGTGTGTGTGTGTGTGTGTGTGTGTGTGTGTGTGTGTGTATGCATTTCCTAAAGAGCTGCTGGCTCCAATTAAATAAAGTTTACTTTCAGGCTTTTTTTAACAGGATCAAGTGAACAGAGAGCACTCATACTCAATTTACACCAACTCAGAGTCATCTGTCCGCTGTGCAGGCGGCAACATGAAATCATGATGGGTTAATTATTTATATAACGCTCTTAACAGAGCCAGGCAAAGTTTTACACTGGGCCCAACTTTTTATTCATTTATTTATTTTATTTTTGATTAATCAAAGAGCTCTTATTATTTGATTTGTCATTGTGAATAATATCCCTTTCAGTATATTTCTTCACTTCACTCATTCTACTTTATTTATCTATTTTACTTGTGATGTACAGCACTTTGTTTCTGTCACGGTTGTGTGAAAATGCTATATAAAGTTGGTATGGTATGGTATAGTACTTGGGTCTAAAGTAGGCAAGCCACCAGCTCATTACAGAGCATCACACACTTAAGACATGCAAAATATTCCACATCCAGGAGCAATTCATCATAATTAATTCAGCTGGTGCCAATTTTTGAGGAAATGAGAGAAAACCAGGAAACCCAGATGAGCATATAAAGGTAGCACACAGGCAATGAGGCACTGGATAGTGGTTATGTTTATCTACAAGGTTTGGAATGGAGAGAATTGTCCCCGCTTCAACCACATGACACACACAGTTTTATAAAAGTGGCTAAAGTGAATAACAATCCACATAGTATACTAACACAAGGAATGATCCTTTAACTATCTTCGTGATTCTGTTTTGGGGAGCATAGTGGCATAGTGGTTAGCACGTCCACCTCACAGAAAGAAGATCAGGGGTTCGAATCCCAGGCTCGGAGCAGGAGTTTGTGTGAAGTTTGCATGTTTTCCACATGCTTGCATGGGATTCTTCCAGGTACTCCAGTTTCCTCCCACAATCCAAAGACATGGACATTAAGAATTGGATATTCCAAATTGCCCCTAGATGTGAATTTGCATGGTTGTGTGTTTTGCCCCTGCAGTGGAGTGGCGAGCTGTTCAGGGTGTACCCCGCCTTCACCCAGAGTCAGCTGAGATAGGCAGCAGGCCCCCTGCAACAATAAAAGCATGATTTAGCAGTTCGGCAAATTAATAAATGGATGATTCTGGGTTTTTTTCTGAACTGTTGCACTGAGTAAATACAGCTGGAAAAATATTTTTCTTTCCATGTCAGTCTGTATTTCAGGAACCAAATAAATACCAAACCAGAATATTTTAAAGGTGGGTGAGTCTTTCCTATACCCACTGTACTGAAGTGTATTGAATGAGAAAGTAGTAGATATACTATTATATCTTCAGAGCATATGATATAATTAATTTCTATAAAAATGAAAATTCATGTATTAATTATGAATTTTATTTTAGCTGAGGAATCTCATCCTGGTCTCTTGACTGTAGTCAGCAAGAAACATGATGGTGCCAGCAGATGGCGATCATTTACTTTTCACTGTAGTATCATAGTCGGACTTCTGCTGCTGTGACATCTTTCCCCCAGATTGCTTAATATGTGGTGTCTGATATATATTTATGAAAACATAAATCAGATTTTAATCATCATTTAATCCATTTCTCCCCATAAAACAAATTAAAAATTAAATGTTTCAAAAAATAAAAACACTTCTTAGCTTTTTGACCTGTAAAAATGATAGCTTAAACACATTTCACATAAATAAATAAATATTCCAGCTTAGTCATGATGAACTGTAACTCGAGGCTGAAATGTGTGAGGTCTGACGTTGAAGAAGAATGCCATGGCTGGCTGCATGATGCTAGCAGTGTGAACAACTCTCATATCTCATGTTGACAAGTGTATGCGCACTTCCTTTTTCTATGCATATTTCCTTTTTCTATTTTTTTTATGTGTTCATAGACATTTTTTTGTGATTATGTTTCACATATAATTCCAAATACCAAACAGATATGTAATTAGTTTGTGTAAATTTCTGTAGAGGCAGCATGGTGGTGTAGTGTTTACCATGTCCACCTCACAGCAAGAAGGTCCCAGGCTCAGGCGTTTCTGGGTGGAGTTTACATGTTCTCCCTGTGTTTGCATGGGTTTCCTCTGGGTACTCTAGTTTCCTCCCACAGTCCAAAGACATGTTCCACATTGACCCAAGATGTGAGTGTGAATGGTTATGTGTGCTGGCCCTGCGATGGTCTGGCCAGCTGTTGTTCCCCGCTTTTGCCCAGTGTTCGTTGAGATAGCCACCAGCCTCCCCATGACCCTAGTAGGGTTAAGCAGTTAGGAAAATGAGTGAGTGTGTATTGACAACTGCAGAATAAGTAACTAAAAGCTTTATGTCCAAATTCTTGTGGAAACATAGACAAATTCCTTCGTAAGGCTCACTGCCTCATTGATATAGAGGCATTTCTTATCTCTGTAGCTTCGTTGACAAATGGTCTCTAGACCTGGTTTCTTATCCAAACTACAAATGAAATGTGTCACATGCAATCTGATATAGTTTGAAGTTTTTTAATCCGCTTAGGCTTGCTGTCTCTGTACTGTAAAATTAAATGATTAGCTCAGTTTCATAACAAAACAGCATTCCCCATCTTATGCTGTCACTGCCTAATGCCTTGAACATCTGATTCTGCTCTTTCTTGTCACATGCATAAAATCTCCTTGTCACGTGTATTAAATCAGCATGTTTTTTTAGGAAATCCAACAATCTTAGTTTTAATTCCAGGCAGAGGTCAGAGAACAGGCAGAAAACAACAAACTGCAGTAATCATCATACCTCATTGAGGACAGGGGAATGGGTATTTAGATGCAAGGCAACAGGAAACCTGGGAAAGAAATTATAAAACCTGTGTGATAAGATAAAGTAAGATAAAGAACATGAGCGTATATAAAGCCAAACTAATGAAGGGATGACTTAAGACTAGTTGCACACATTAGGTAACAGGCCAGTAATGGGACAGAAGAAAAGACAGAACCCAAAGACATCACCACAATAAACAAAAATACATGGAATCTACCATAAAATATAAGAGCAGCACTGACACATGTTGAACCACTCAGACAGTGAATGCAGGTTTTATCATTGTAACCATTATAATAATCTTTTTTAACTATGGCAGACTAAACATGGGCAGACATGGATTTGTTATGTATTATATTTCAATCATAACCCTACCAAGGTTTTATTATGGTATGTAATGGAAACTAGAGGGAGTGCGTAAAACTCTGCGGGTGGAATGTTCCAAGGTGGTAGTACCCTCCTCTGTGATATCTTTACAGAGTTTGCAGGTCATGTGACACATTGGCAGGATATCGTGACAAAGAGGCTGAGAGACAGAGGGACACAGAATATGGCTACCCGTATAGCATCGCTAAGTGGTCTCTCCATTACACGGGATATCTCACAACTAGGACACTGCCATGGATTTAATATGAGAACTAGGACACTGCTATGGTTTTACTGTAGTACTTCAGGATAACTATAATGGTTTAGTACCCTGGTCAAGTGTGGCTTGTTAGATTTTTAACCAAGTTAACTACTTTTCTTGATTACCCATTAAACTGCCATAGATACACAAGGAAGCCAACAAAGGTTAGAGTTTTTCTGTATGTCCTAAACAGCAAAAATTTAAAAAGTTAAAACATGACTTTTAGATGTGTATGTTGAAATGGATACACTGTATGATATTCTTCAGTGATATAATCATACTCTGATATAATCATACAATGATACACTGATGATATTCTTGATGTTTGACCCTGGGATAAAGTTAGGTTTAGTTTGTATGAAGGCCAGGAGATCCAAAGTTCAAAGTTTCATTATCTCCTGTTGATAGACTGTAATCTAGAGCTTGCATGCATACACACTATTCATTGTTGAAATTTATTATGCATTCGTTTCACACTAGGCGGCACAGTGGCGTAGTAGGTAGCACATCCGCCTCACAGCAATGATTGAGTCCTGGGTTCAGGTGTTTCTGTATGGAGTTTGCATGTGAATGGTTATGTGTGTGTTAATCAGGTGATGGTCTGGTGAGCTGTTTAGGGTGTACCCCGCCTTCACCCAGCCACCCTGTGACCCTAGTAGGATTAAACAATTTGGTAAATGGGTGAGAAACTGAGTGAGAATGTTTTACATGATTTTTCAGTGCTTATCAGCTTATGATGATTGATTGGCAAAAAATTTCCCATCCCACAGTGACAGAGCTGAAGGAGACATATAATGAAGGGAGAGTTGAAGGGTAATGAGTAATACTAGACATGATTCTTTTCCTATGTTCCTAGGATATTCATAATCACAATCCAAATCAAACCCTGGGGTAAGAGCTAAAGCAGAAATAGCCAACACTGCAGATCTTGGTCCTGATCAAAAATAGAAAATACCAAAAACACAGAAACAAAACATTCAGCAATTCTTGCTTTGTCAACAACTTTCTAAAAGATGGCTATTGAAAACTTGAAAGAGGCAGGTTGTTTACATGAGCTAAATGAAGGTCTTACTTGTAAACTTGTGTACTGCTCTTGACTGAATTTTGGAAATAACTTAATAGCTCTATAAGTAAGTTAAACAAAGTACTGGGAAATACCTATTTAATGCCTCTTATGAACCACAAAAGAAATGAACCTGGCCCATTCTGCTGCTTTGTATACTCCCTTGGTGTCAGAGTCGGTAAAACAGAAAGATTTGTGGCTCTGAGACTTGGCTACTTTGCGCCTGAGAAAGAAACTCAGAATAATGCAGACTAATAGCTGATGATTGGGAGTGGAGAGAATATGGGTCTAGCCAGACTCCCATCTGGAGTTCATAAAGAGTGGAGAGCACCATGTCCCTTGCTATGCATACGTGGCCTGGGTGAAAAACTCCACTTGAATCACAGGTTTGCTTTATCTTTTCCGTGTTGCTTCACTGAAACAATCTTTTAGGTAAAGGATACTGGCATTTAGCGAAGCTTGAGGGAAGAAATAAGAAGTGTCCTCATGGTTTTTTTTTTCAGAATATTAAAATAGAATCTATTAGTTTTGCTTTTCCTGCATTCCCACTGATTAAAATCACTAACAGTGGCTCTGTTTATGTCATATTACAGTCTATATTACATTCACTTGCTACTACATATAGAACATACCCAACATATCAGTAACCTGGCTTTATTATTAAACATTATGGTTATGTACTGTAGCGCAGGGTCACGTCACACAAATAAACCAAATATATAGATTAAGGCACTGCCTAAAAGCAGAGCTCCTGAGAGATATCTCTACTGACTGGTTAACAAGGCTGTTGTTTAAAAGTTGCGTGGTTCCTGTAAAGGCTAAATCAACTTCAGACCTGAAGGAAATGACTAAATAAATCTCTCTTGCGTTTCCCAACTATGGTCTGGAGTGAAAGCAGGAAAGGTCAACCCTGACTTTTTTTTTTTACTGCTTTTCACTAGCTGATTTCTGCAATTCTTTGTATCACCTGGGCAGCACGGTAGCGTAGTGGTTGGCATGTCCGCCTCACAGCAAGAGGTGGGGGATGCGCCTCTATGTTGTGGGTTTCAGTTTCATTATTATTAATACATTTTGTTTGTTTGTTTGTTTTTTTATTTTAGTTGCACTATTGAGCAGAGCAGCATTGCTATGGAAGATGATTTGTATGGTTGTGCCATGTCTGTGCCTGCCACAGGAAACCCGACAAGGCTACCATGTCACTGAGTTGATGCTAATTGGCTGTCATGTATCGCTCACTTGCATGACAAAGGGCAGCAATGAAAAACAAAACAAATGTATTACTAATAATGAAACTAAAGCCAAAAATAGAAACTCGTACACCACTGCTCAGACTCACACAGAATATAAAAAGCACGCAGTCTAACTCAGGAAGGCAGACAAACTTTCGTTGAGCAAAACAGCATGAAACATCAATGGCAGCACAGAACATGAACTCATTAAATGGATAACTAATCTAAGACAGGTGATACAGTTGAACATAGAAATCCGCTAGTGAAAGCAGTGAAAGGAAAACTCAGTGTTTACCTTTCCTGCTTTTGCTCCAGACTCCAGAAATAACTAACTAACTTGATAACTATAAATCTCAATTATCATCCACCAGCAGAACTAAGAAAACTGACAAAATCTGGTCCAATTTTCCAGAACTTTTTCATGCTTTCCTTTACAAACAGTATCCCTTTCTGTTCTGCACATAATGCATTGGGCCAGTTTCATGGTTTCTGTTGTAGTGCATGTTTTTAACTGAATATGTTACAAGCCCCTTGCCGAACCTGTTGTCTAGGACAAACATTCACTTACACTCCTAGTCACACCCAGGGGCAATTTGTATTAGCCTAAAGTACATGTCTTTGGACTGTGATAGAAAAACCAAAGAACCCAGATGAAATCCTTGCAAGCACAGGAGAACATGTAAACTCCACATTAAAAACCTCTTGCTGACCACAGCACTCCCACCCAGAACATT
Organism: Neosilurus hyrtlii; assembly: GCA_028564935.1. Lineage (NCBI taxonomy): Eukaryota > Metazoa > Chordata > Actinopteri > Siluriformes > Plotosidae > Neosilurus > Neosilurus hyrtlii. Next base: position 8,427,533 of record JAOUQZ010000028.1, read on the forward strand.
CCTGCGTGAGATGAGAGTTCTAACCACTACAACATCGTGCCCCTCCCATCCTTAGGACTCACTAGTTCACTTTAAATACATTTACAGCAATTTTCAATTTTATACAACTGAGCAATTGAGAATTAAGGGCCTTGCTCAAGAGCCCAACAGTGGTGATAGTCGGGATTGAACCGCTGGCCTTTGGAACAGTAACTGTAACTTTGGAAAAGTATTATTTGCACATCACAAGAGCCTAATGTATACACTCTTTTTGTCAAAAGTGACTACTTGAAATGATAGTTAAACGCTGATGACATATTATGACAAAACACCAATGGAGACAAATTCTAGAAATTGTTTCACTCTGAGTAATCATTTGACATTTGAGTAGGTATTAAAAATAGACTGTATAGAACTACAGTTTGGTCTAGAGGGAAAAATCATCAGTCTCTAATTTATATCATTCTGCACATTTCGTACTGTTATTCTGGGTCCCACAAAGAAAAAGAAAAAACAAACAAACAAACAAAAAAACAGAGACAATGTGAATGCAGTAAACTAAGTCATATTTTTTTCTTTGAAGACAACACACAAACACACCCACATACAAAGATAGATAGAAAGACAGACGAGAGAGAGAGAGAGAGAGAGAGAGAGAGAGAGAGAGAGAGATTAATCGTGCTAGCTCATTTATACAAGTCATTCATTCGTTTTATAGAATCATTAGAAAACACATAGAAAATATGCACATTTAGAGGAAGCAGTTTGTTGTTTTTAGGAATAGGGAGCAGGATACTTCTTCATGCTTTTGGAAGGAAAGTAACTTACTATAGAAAGATTATAAATAGTGCAATGTTATTCCTGTTCTGGCTACAATACTTGTTTGTGCCTCATTTATTTAGGACTTGAAACACAGCTTCTTTGTGACAGGAGGTGAACAGGGCTTAAAAGGGAACTTTCCATCATCCTCCCATGATTATACACAGAAGTTTTAGACCATAACTCACACTTCTGAGAAAAATCCAGAGCCCTAGGCCAGTCTGTTCCAGCTCACTAATAATAATATTTTCTTTATTCACATATTTTGAAAATAATATATTATTTCCAAGATGCATAATGTTTTTGGATTTTCTCTTTAATATTAATACATATGAAAATACATAAAAAAATTGAATTTGACTATGAATATGGCAGCTCCATAATTCACGTTTTCATAATATTCCAAAATTCGCAGTGTTACATTAACACCATACTGTGTTTATGTGGACTTAATTCAGCACACAGGAGAACTGTGTACCTATACAGTGAATAGGCTGAATATATTCCTTAAATGTCTTACAAACTCATTATACAGTTGTTGGGTCTTCTTTCCATTAATGTTAACTTTAGCAGTGGTGCAAATGTTTTGCAGTATGTGTTGAACAGTCATGTTTCACACATTAAGTGAAGGAAAGCCTGCAAACAATTTGAGCGCAATCAAAATGTTGGGACAGTGAGGTCATGCCACAGTTGAGGTTATTTTTAAAAGCACTTGGTTTTAATTGGTATGTTACTTAATGGAAAACAAATGCAAGTCTACATTAGGAAAATTACCATTATGAATATTCATATATCTGCATATACTATATATGAGACATGTACAAATGAATGTGTTAATTATTTAGCAGTTTAAGCTCTGCTATTGTGGCCTGTGTTTTCATGGTCAGCTAACTGTTAATTACATGATAAAAAAAAAACTATGTTCTAATCAACATATTTACTTCTTGGACACAGAGTGCCGCCTGTGTTAAACTGCATATACGAAAAAGTTTTTACAGCATAATAGGCAACAGGAACCATCTACTGAAATGAATTTTATTTATTCGCTTGTCAAGCCACAGTGGCGTAGTGGTTAGCCTCACAGCAAGAAGGCTCGGGTTTGACTCCCAGCTCAGACGTTTCCGTGTGGAGTTAGCATGTTCTCTTCATGCTTGCGTGGGTTTCCTCCAGGTACTCCGGTTTCCTCCCACAGTCCAAAAACATGCACAGTAGGCTAACTGGCTGCTCCAAATCTCCCCTAGGTGTGAGTGTGAGTATGAATGGTTGTGTGAGTGTTGGCCCTCCAGTGGCTTGCTCGAGCTGTCCAGGATGTACCCCACCCTCACCCAGAGTCGGCTGAGATGGGTGCTAGCCTCCCCTCGACCCTAATTAGGATTAAGGGGCTTAGAAAATGAATGGATGAATGATTTGCCAAGCTGCTTAATCCTACTAGGGTCATGGGCAGGCTGGAGACGTTATTAGATATATATCAGGTCGAAGATGGGGTACACCCTGAAAATCTTGCCAGGCCATTGCAAGGCAACACACACATTCACACCTTCACACTCTCACTCACACCTTGGGGCAATTTTGAAGATCCATTTAACCTATTTTGCATGTCTTCAGACTGTGGGAAGAAACTGATGCAAGCATTGGGAGAACATGCCAACTCCACACAGAAATGCCCTTGCTGAGCCTGGGACTCAAATCCAGGACCTTCTTGCTGTGAGACGGACATGCATATCTTATCCAAGATTCTGTCTTGTTTAGTTTGTGTCAGTGAAAAGCATTCATTCAGTGCCATAATAGCTCATTCATTCATTCATTTTCTGAACCGCTTAATCCTAATTAGGGTCACGGGGAGGCTGGCGCCCATCTCAGCCGACTCCGGGCGAGGGCAGAGTACACCCTGGACGGCTCGCTAGGCCATCACAGGACGCCATAATAGCTTTGTTATAATAAATTTAAGATAAACAGAATACAGTCATGTGTGTTGTTGGTGATTTATTGTAGAACAAATAGTTTTGGACAGTTGAAATATTACTTTTCCTTGCTTCTTAAATCTCCTGATACATTCAACAGAATTTAAATGTAAGTCATAACAATGTTGTGTCTCTGTCATTAAATTCCCATGTGTTTAGAGTCTGGCCCACAGCTTTGCATATTCTCACTCGGTCTCTTTCTCACTCTCTATGATCCTGATCCTATCAAAACTGTTTCCAAAGAAGCATGGGGTGCTTTCTCTTAAACTTTAGAAAAACACAATCTTTCCTGTGAGGCGATCCAGTTTGTTACTCTTGAACCATTTTCTTTTGGCTGTCCTTGAAAAAACCTTTTTCTTGGTCTTGCATCGTCTCAATCATGAGTCCATTGGGCAATTTATATTAAGAACTATAAGGTTTCTTGCAGACCTGAACACTGTGAGTGTCTTTTGTAGATTAGCTTCTCATGTCCAACACATTACATTCAACTTCATGGGTGTTCTGGTAAATAATCTGAGTTGTGGTCAGATGCATAATAGATGATATAGAGAAGTATATACCTGCTATATATGGATACATAGATATAGATAGAATAGATATTGTTTTTTTTTGGATCATTATGTGTATGGTAAAAAATTGCAAATTGTTATATCCATTTATAGTTGTGTTAAAAGATATGTAACACTCACAAGTTACTTCCTGTTATCACAAAAAAAAAAGCCAGAAGAGTTGTTGCCTCATGTCTTTTTCTTTTTTTCTTTTTTCTTTGCATTCAAATAAATCTAATGAACTAATGCTAATTCTTTAAAAAATACCTTAAATTCTACAAAAACACCTCTATTTTACCCCCACCCCCACCCCCACCCCATCCCCATCTAATGGGTTTGGATCATATGGAAAGTTGTTACTATAGAAATAATAAGATATTACAAGGAAAGTCTTAACAGAAAATTATTACATTGCAGAATGACTATTTTTAGAGTTACCATTATAGAAAAGTAGTTAACACCTTTTGATCATTTAGGTTGGAGAATGTAATTTTAGTCAATTATTTAATGCAATGCAAAAAAATTAAATACAATACATCCTGTGCCAGACAGATTTTTTTTTATTTTCCAAAAACTTTTACACAGATCCCTTAAAAAACTATAGTGAGAACAAAAAACAAAAATAAAATTACTTTTGGGGGAATTTTCTTCCCATTTTCGTCATAAAGGTTTGTCACATGATCACCATCAACCAGCAAAAACAACACATGAATGTGATCCCCAAAGGCATGTGATGCCAGCCAATCATATTGCAGTAAGTGTATGCATATTCAGGAATGACATAGCACACTTAAAAGTAAGCTCTATGTGTGCCTTGTATGAGCTCACAGACACTAGTGATTGCTCTGTTACAGCAAGTGACTTTCATTGACTCAGCCAAGTAGTTCTCATGGGGTACCCACCATGGATGGCTGTGAGCATCGACCCCTGGGCTCCAAGACTCAACCTCTAGGGTGATTGTTTCACACCAAAACCAAAGATGATCTTGATAGCAGGCGAAAGGGCCTGCATGTGTGTCCCTACATTAGCTACAAGATCCATGTTTTTGGATCAGTCAACATATATGTACAAGTAAAACAATACAGCAGGTTTTTAACACACAATGGTTTCTTACATTAGCAATTTTTAAACATACAGAATTTTCTCCAGATTATTTGTAACTGTAGTTATGAAGAGTATATTCTTCCAAAACAAACCAACAAAACAGTAAACTATTAATATTACTGCAATATACAGGTTACACATTTTCAGCCTACAAACTTGATTGAAATCACTCACTCTCACTTACCAATTGGCCGAGCCACTTGATCCTATTAGGGTCGCGGGGAGGATGGAGCCTATCTCAGCCATCACTGCGCAAAGGATGGGTACATGACACAGGGACAAACATCCACACTCACACTACAGCCAATTAGCCCAATATGCATGTCTTTGGATGGTGGGAGGAAACCAGAGCACCTGGAGGAAACTCACACAAGCACGAGGACAACATGCAAACTCCACACAGAAACACTGAAGCCCAAGACTCGAACCCATGACTTTCTTGGTGTTGGGCAGATGTGATAACCACTACGCTACCGTGTGATGCCCTAATTAAAATCGGTTTGTAAAAATTTGCAGGAGTTCTATTTTTTAGTTCTGTGCAAATGTTTTAGGTCCACTTAACAGAATCCAGCATCAATAGATTCCATTCCCTGGAATGCACTTCTTCCTACAACTCTGTTCTCCATGGACTCCAACTCCCACTTTAAAGGTTCAAGTTTACATAATTACTGATCGCACACTCCTGGACTTAGTAACCCACAGCAATCAGTATCAGTGTTCAATATCAGTATCAGTAATATCAGGCAGACTGGTAGCTGGATTACTTCAACAATTCTGTAAATACTGAAATAATTCTTAGAAGTGATGCACTTGAGTTTCATCCAGGTATATGCCTCACACTCGACATGCCCAGGATACACACCAGATCCACCATATCCCTGATCAGGAGAGTTGGCAAGTTTTTTAAAAACAATATACCAGTCACTTTCCCCTCTTCATGTGCCTATTACAATTACACAGTTCTGTAGTTTACTATAGCAGTGTTTGCTTTTCAGGAAAGTTCCATATGTATAAACCATTTAAGAGGCTAAAAACCCTGACCTTTTTAAAGATCTTAAAAGAAAAACATGTAAAATGTTTTTATATGAAAATTATGTACAATCTTCAGCAGCTCATTTACAATTTGTAGCCCTAAATAATAAAACAGTAATAGAATAAAAAAGAAATATCTGAAATAGAATAAAAGTGAAATAACTGAGTTATATCTCAGGTGTTATTTTCCCACAAATCAATGCGTTTATTCAACACCCCATTAGGTTTAACAGCAGACAAGCTAAGAATTGCTTAGTATGCTGTTTGTGCTGGTGCTTTACTGGATAGAAGTTCAGTATATTCCTCCACTGCAGTTCAGCACAAAAAAATTGTATTGAAAAGGTTTTCACATTAAATGTAGGAATTTTTGGACAAAGGCATTTGTAAACTGGTTTTGTGTCTCACATCCCAAATAAAGTGCCACTGAATAAAGTCCATGATACTCAATAATCATCTTCTTTCTTTCTTTCAACTTCAAGTCAAGAAGAATAGATGACCAAGTGAAAGCTTCAGTCACAGAGTATCTGTTGCTCATTTTGCCTGAATAAAAATCCACCAGTTGTTTTAGCCCATTTTCCATGTTATGGTAAATATTAAAATCCTAGTTAGCCGTATTACTGTTATCAGGCATCCCATAGACTGTCCAGCCCTTCTTTTTCCGTTGGCTTTTTCTGTCTTGTTCATCAGAGAGGGACAGATAGGCAGCGATGCTGCTTCTTACTCCGTAGCTCACTGTGCTGTTTCCACTGTCCACAGTGCTCTCATTATAGGTGTCCACCAGCTGAGACCTGGTCACGGAAAAGAAATTAAGAGTTGGTCAAAAAGTATTATAACTAAGAAGATCTAAAAGTGTGCAGCAAGGTATTGAAGTGGCTGGCACCCCTGCCTCACAGCAAGAAGGTCTTGGGCGCAAGCGAGGGTGTTTCTGTATGGTGTTTGCATGGATTTCCTCCCACAGTCCAAAACCATACAGGGTAGGCTAATTGGCTGTTCCAAATTGTCCCTAGGTGTGAATGTAAGTCTATAAGACTGTATGTGTTGCACTGCAATGGTCTGGTGAGTTCAAAGTTGATGTGTTGGAAGCAGGAAAAATGAGCAAATGTAAGGATCTGAGCAATGTTGACAAGGCCTACATTTTCATGGCTGAGGGTCTGGTTCCTGGTATGCAGTGGTAAGTGCCTACCAAAGGTGGCCCTATAAAGGACAACCAGTTAATTAGTAAGAGTGTCATGGGTGCCCAAGACTCATGACTCACACGGGGAGCGAAGGCTAGTATGTCTGGTCCGATCCCACAGAAGGGTCACTGTACCACAAACTGCTGAAACTGTTAATGCAGGCTATGACAGAAAGGTATCAGAACACACAGGTATCGGAATTGCAGGCTTTGGTATATGGAGCTGCCTAGCTGCAGACCTCTCAGGTGGTATAATTGTTATGGCTGGTCCATGGAGGTCAATAACCTCACTCACTTGCTTAGGGTGGGGGGAGACTGGAGCCTATCTCAGTCGACACTGGGCAAATGGCGGGATATACCCTGAACAGCTATACAGACCATCGCAGATATACAAGCATTCACACTCACAACTAGGGGCAACCTGGAGCAGCCAATTAACCTAATATGGATGTCTTTGGACTGTGGGAGGAAACCAGAGTACCCGATGGATACCTCCATGCAAGTATGTGGGGAACATACAAACTCCATACAGAAACACCGGAAATACTCGAACCCATGACCTTCTTGGTGTGTGGTGGACATGTGAACCACCACGCAACCATGCCACCCCATGGCAAGTTCTATAAAAGCAATATACCAGTCAATTTTTCCCTTTTTCAAATGCTTTCACATGCTAGTCACTACGCCACCATGCCGCACTCATGTCACTAACCTGATTACCTTACATTTAATACCAACCTGTTCATTTTTCTCCAGTTGAAGTTACGCCGCATCACCACAGGGGGTGCTTGGGAGACTGAACTTGGGGCGGTACTGTTAAGAGCCAGACATGGGGCTAAGAGAATGCAGCAGATTCCATCTGAAGAGTCTGAATCAAGACACAAACACACACACACACACACACAACTGGTCTGTAAAAACAACCATACGCCCTGATAAAATCCATTTCCAGTGCAGTATACTGTGGTCAAACTTTGTTAATAAACATGACTTCCCCTTTTTATTGGTTTAAATACGACCTATTTTAAGGGCACGTCTTACTGCCTGCTTCCTGGTAACTCATAGTGACCAAACAAGAAGGGAAGTTATATTCCTGATGCACAGATTTTAAATAAGATACAAAATACTTTTCTGTAATTTGTTTATAATCATGAAAAAAAAAAAATTACAGCATATCTATAGAGGTCCTTCTTCACGTTTTGTAAATACAGAAAATACTTTGTTTGTGAATAGTTTATGAATACACAGTAGTGCCCAGGAAGAAATGGGCCAGTTGGGTGTGAGTGACTCAGTCCTTCCACCAAACTGAAAAGCCACAATGACTGTCACCGGATATTTATATATATCATAACGTTTTACTTATTTTGTTACTATTCTCGAATATCCTTCATCTTCATTTTGCACAAGCTAGCAAGCTGGAGGCAGCACGTTGGCTTGAAGGTAAGAAGGTCCTGGGTGCGAGTCCCGGGCTCGGCGAAGGTGTTTTTTTGTGGAGTTTGCATGTTCTCCCTGTGCTGTTCCAAACTGCCCCTAGGTGTAAATGTGAGTATGAATGGTTGTGTGTGTGTTGCCCTGTAATGGTCATGTGAGCTGTTCAGGGTGTACTTCACATTCGCCCAGTGTCGGCTGAGATAGGCACTACCCTTCCTGCGACCCAAGTTGGATTAAGCGGTTTGGAAGATGGGTGAGTGTACGAGTGAGTGGCACGATGGAAGCTAGCGGGTACGCAAACACGCTATGCTAAGTTCTTTCAAGAATGGTAGAAAAATATGAAACCAAATGGATAGTATAACTGATTGTTTACAATTTAGTGTAGACAGCGAATATTTCTGAAAGATAAGTAGCTTGTTAGCTTCAGTTACCTTACAAGAAAAAAATGTTAAGCTTACCATTATCTACTGAAGTGACATCTGATCTCATCTTTTCATTTAATTTATTTAAAATTAAAGTTTTTGCACTCTGGATATTTTGTATTTTGTTTTAAACTCAGTTTTAATGTATTTCTGCCTAACATGAATAATGAAGTCATGGCAACATTTCAGTGTTGTCAGCCTGTTTTGTGTTCAGTCCTCACCCGAGTAGTGGTTGACCAGATCCTCCAGGCACTGGAAGGTGAGACGAGGAGAGATGTAGTACCAGCTGTTGTCCAGACGGAAGATCTTATAATGCATAATGCCTCTGTGTCTCACAGACAGAGAATACACTCCTGCAGGATGCATTAACAATGCACTTTTTAAAATGAATAACTGTTCTTCTGTTCTGTGTGTGTTTCTCATTCATACATACTAGTTTGAAATTATTCAATGGCGTAGCATCTGGGAAAGCCAGATATGTTCTGAATCATGTCTTAAAATCTAGTGTTTGTCTTCTCCATATTCCATACATGAAAGTGATGCAGGAACCTTAAAATCTATAATAAATATTGTCAGATAAATTTTATATTATTTTAATTAGAATTTATTTGATTAACACCGGGCGAAGGCTGGGAGACCACAAAACCATTGCAGGGCCAACACATACACCTAGAAACCCAATTATTATTATTATTTATTTATTTATTTAGTTAGTTAGTTATTTATTTGTTTATTTATTTATTTTACAGTCAATTAACCCTATTTACTTGCCTGTGGGAGGAAACCAGGGTACCAGGAGAAAACCCATGTAAGCACTGGGAGAACATGCATAATCCATATAGAAACGCCTGAGCTTGGGACTCGAACCCAGGACATTCATGTTTTGAGGCGGACAAGCTAACCACTACGCTACTGTCTCGCCCAGTATAAAAAAAAGTGGTTAATAAAAAAAATACTTCATAATAAAGTATTTCACATAATTGTTATTTTTCTGATGTATGTCATTAGAACCTCTGAACAAACCCTAGTAGGATTAAGCAGTATGGCAACGGAGTGCGTGAGTTATTCTTCTTCTTATTATTATTATTTGCACATTTTGCTTACGTATTTAAAGTCTCTGAAAGAATCTGTTTCTTATTCTGTTTTTTTCTAAGCATGTGTGTGAAAGATGTTTGCAATTTGATGATGATGATGAAAATTTGTATCAATATTATTATTCATTCATTCATTCATATTCTGAACCGCTTATTCCTAATTAGGGTCACGGGAAGGCTGGCGCCCATCTCAGCCGACTCTGGGCGAGGGCGGGGTACACCATGGACAGCTCGCCAGGCCATCAGTCACACAACCAGTCGCACTCACACTCACAAATAGGGGTCATTTGGAACAGCCAATTAACCTACTGTGCATGTTTTTTGGACTGTGGGAGGATACCAGTACCCAGAGGAAACCCACGCAAGCACAGGGAGAACATGCAAACTCCACACAGAAACACCCGAGCTGGGAATCGAACCCAGGACCTTATTATTATTATTATTATTATTATTATTATTTTAAGTCAAGGTCAGTCATGAGCCATCTCACCTCGTTGGTTTGGACTTTCCCTGATAAGAAAAGATCCGACTTTGTTGCTGGGTAAAAGTAGCAGCTCCTCTGCTTTTTGCCTCCCCACTCCTTCAAAGAGCCACCTTAAGAAACATAAGTATTATTCAAGCAACAAAATCATATAGTATTAGTCAAGCAACAAAACAGACATGTATTATCTAACTTGAATCTTTTTAGACAGTAGTGTGCTTGACATTTTGACTTTGATTTGCTTGTTTACACACCCATGGTAGACTTTTGCCACATGATTAGTTGGGATGTAGTTCTCAGTTCCAGTTTGCAGAGAGCGGACTTTCCACCAGTAGGCTTCCCTGCACGACATATTAAGGTAAATTAGTTTGATGTATATAAAACAAGTAACGGTAGAAAGATTTAAAATTATCATGAAGTAAAAATCAAGCAGCATGTAGCATAAAAGGAATGAAAGGTGACTCACTGTGCCAGAACCTTCAGTTTCTCTCCTGTCCTAAACACTGGCTCACTTATATCTCGGCATGGGTAGTCCGAAATTACTACCAGAGTGTCATCATCTGTGGCTGTGAAAGTAAAGTCTTTTTTATTTATTGTTTCTTTTATTTTAAATAACACTTAAAGGAGCTGTGTCATGATTTTTACCCAAATTCAATTGCCAAAAAGTCATGTAGAAATGCAATGAATGTTAAAAATGCAAAACTATATTTGATAAATAGTTTTTCAACTTGCAAATCAAAAGGAATTTAAAGTTTTTGAACCTAACATGGAGCGGATGGGAACAAATTTCAACATGAACTTTTTATAATCTTGCTGGTCTGAAAAGATTTCTAGAAACACTTCTGCAAAATATAGAAAATTGGTTGTATGAAACAAATGTATTTATATAAACAAAATTTACATTAATATAAATAAAGGCATGGTGGCGTAGTGCTTAGCACGTCCTCCTCACAGCAAGAAGGTCCTTGGTTCGATTCCCGGGCTCGGGCGTTTCTGTGTGGAGTTTGTATGTTCTTCCCAACATCTACTGGCAATGACTGGCATGTGATAATGTCACAGAGGCAAGTTGCAAGAATGTTACATGCACAATACATTACATGCTGCATGCACAATTTCAAGGCTGTGAAGATGGTACAATGACACAGACAGCATTATGTGCTCCCAAACCACGTGTCACCACCTCACAACCGGAATCCCATATTCTCTCTAACACTTGCGTAACTGCTTCCATTCTTTAATGCAACACAGACCAGAAATGTCGCCCAAACTGTCAGTCAGTTACGGGAGGCATGTTTACACAATCAACATCCGAGTCATGGAATTGTGCTGACACCTGCTCATCAACATGTGTATCTGCAATGTGCAAGAGCACACCTGGACTCACTGCTCACCAAAGAAACCGGGTCCTTTTTTCTGACGAATCATCTTTCAATTCAGTGTGAGTTTGGCATAGGCATGTGGAGTGTTAAGCACATGTTCTGGAGCAAGACCACTGTGGTGGACCAAGTTTTATGGATTTGGCTTGAATTAGCGGCAGACACTATATGCATGTACAGAATTCAGGCTGTGTATTATGCCAGACGTGGTCATACTGCACTTTTATTGTGGATTTGAACACAATTAAATTTTTTGGTTAATGTTCTTAAAATTGTATATTGACGAGTAATTTTATTTAAAAGTAAAGGTGCACCCACACGATACCAATCGTAATACAAGTTTGCCCTGATGATAGTCGAGTTTTACATCAGAACATCGGTACACATCGGAAAACATTGTTATATGGGTCATTCTCATAGAAATGCATAATTTATGTCCCACTCTTTATATACCCAATTATTTTTTAAAAAGATTGGAGTTTTTTCATTTTGTATAAATCACAAAATGAAAAAAGTATATAACCACACACAAATGCTAAATTAGTAATGTGCTGTGTCACCGATACTGTTCTCACCATTTTATCATCAGTTCTCCGGTTATTAAATTGGATTTGCTCAGATCTGTTCTGATATAAAAGTACCTTCATGTGTTGACAATTTAAGCTGTATATGTAAAAAGACAGAAAATTAATACATTTTGGTGTTTGAGCATATGGATGTATGTCCCCAAGAACTTTGTCAACAGTAAAATCCTGTATTATTATTGCTGTATTTTTATATTTAAAAAAGCTGGAGCTTTAAAATTAAAAAAAAAATGAGAGGAGACATTCTGGTCACATTTCTGGTAAATTTGCACATTTTTATAAAATATTGTAGACACATTGGAACAACATCAGTACAAATCAGAGTGACATTGGTATAAATCTCAATAACATCGAATGAAACATGAATCACAACGTGATCACATAAGGTAACAGTTGGAGAACATCGGCACATGTTGTAACAAAATCAGCTGAGACATTGGTTTATGACCGGCTCAGATTCTGGATCATGATCGGTAAATTTGAGTGTTGTTTCAGAAGTTTGAGTCAGAATATTAAGTCAGTTATCATGGTATAACACAAGTCAGGCAAAGGTATGTTACTCAGTTTTATTTGAAAATTGATATCCAATTATTGCCTGTTTAAATGAGCTTTTATTAAAATTTATGTAAGATTATTCTAGTTGCCATGAGGGCCTTAGGTCAATTGCATAGCTCCATGAAGTCCATCCTTACATAGTCAGGTATAAACAGTAACCTTGTTCCCTTTTTTCTCCTTTTTCAAAAAAACATGTGAAAAGCTGGGTTTCAGATCTGAGTTTTATGATCTAATAGAAATAATGAAAACCTACCTTTAAATGAGGCATCAAAGTGGTTGATTGCAGTGTTATTCACACCTCCTTGACTTTTTATCATATTCCCCATGATGGCAATGCAGGAAGAAAACTGGAGTGACAAAAAGAGTTATTGCATTGCATTAGCAATTCTATGTTACTATCCTGCAGCTGTCACCACTGTGCTTTCATTTTCGCAACTTCCTCAAACTTATTAAAGTATTATCTCAAACACGACTTAGCAGGATGGGGAAGCTGTGGGGAGTCTATCGGAAGCCTATCAAAATTTTCCACTGGACACTCATTTGCAACACAAAAGCTACAGAATTGTTTCTTTGAGTACTTGACTACTGAAAAGAAAAAAAAACTTTTGAGTAAATCAGCTGCTTCTAGTTATAATGTATATGAATAACATCAAGAGTTTCAAGGCTAGTTACAGAAAATATATCCAAGAGCTTTTTAATTTTCACTAAAATCATGTATATCTTTCTGCCTGGTAACTGACAGAAACTGATAGAAAAAGGGGAGGAGTCAGTACTGATAGTAAAAGGCGGTAATGCAAATATACAGAATATACAATGTAATATTAACGAATATAGATGAAATCATCAGTCTAAATATGGCACACGTTGTTTGAATTCTGAAAAAAGCTAACGGTACCTGTGCAAATGAATTAAAACCATTATTTATTTAGCATGTAAACAAAAAAGACACACACACACACTCTCTTGAGAGTGAGAGAGAGAAAGAGAGAGAGTGATAGAGAGAGTGAGAGAGAGAGAGAGACA
>JAOUQZ010000028.1:8457651-8473405 GCA_028564935.1 Neosilurus hyrtlii
TGTGTGTGTGTGTGTGTGTGTGTGTGTGTGTGTGTGTGTGTGTGTGTGTGTGTGTGTGTGTGTGTGTGTGACTTAACCTGATCACCTGATAATAATCTGATAATAGCCTCATCATTACTGACACACAGGTTGATGATTTTAGCACAGAATTGCTGTTCTTCAGCATTAAAAAAAGACTCAAAGTGTGGCCTTCTCAGCTATTCATGTCATATAAAGCTTACACACACACATATACACACACTGGGCTCTGATTCAAGCCCTGGCTTTTCTATAGGCTCTCCACAGGTGTGCGGTTGCCAAGGAGACTTGTGTACGAGGCTCGTCCTCCCACATGCGTACGCTTCTCACACCGTTATGAAACCTTCTTTCAGCTATTTTGCTTTTAAACGCCAGGAAGAATACCTTGGATTTTTTTCCAGCTCAATGAATTGGCCTTCACTTCATTATAAGCAAGATTTTAATGCATTATGTGTTGCATGACTTAAAGCTGAGTTTGGATTGTTCATTCCCTCACTCATTCACTGAATAGTTGCTGTATAGAATATTCTCTATATTTGCTATATAGAGCAGTTACTGTATATGTATGTACATATGTTTGTGTGTGTGTGTGTATATATATATATATATATATATATATGTGTGTGTGTGTGTGTGTGTGTGTGTGTGTGTGTGTGTGTGTGTGTGTGTGTGTGTGTGTGTGTGTAGTGCTTAATAAGTTTATTGGACCACCTATTGTTAATGAAACCAATTTATTAATTCATTCATTTGCCACGAAGAGGCTGGAGCCAACTCTAGGTGAAGGCAGGGTACACCCAGCTCCCCAATCCATCTTATTGTTAACATGCATACAACCATTCACACTCATATTTAAGGGAAATTTGAAACAGCCAATTAACCTAATGTCCAAGACTTTGGAAAGTGGGATGAAACCAGAGAACCCAGAGGAAATCCGCACAAGAAGAACACGCAAACTCCACACAGAAACGCCCTTTCCGAGCCTGGTACTCAAACCTAGCACCTTGTTGCTTTGATGCAATATAATTTCCATGTATTTCATGAAATTTAAAAAAAATTAAACTACTGTTTTGTCTCTTAGAGAGTTTATAGCTGTTACAATGTATGTGACAAAAGAAGATAACTTTTTAAAATTCTTCCATAACATAAAACATTAAATGACGAGAGAATATAAAGTATGAACTATGGTACACACTGTATGGTACACTCCTTCATTAATTATTTTGCTTGTCTTTTATTACATATCTAACACTGTGTATACTGTGTTTTCAAAGGCAATCCTTATCTAATACTGTGTATCTGAAATTCCTCTGCAAGTTATTGTGTTAACATTTTTTCAAAACAAATCCAATTTCCATAATATTTAACTGAGACCATGTGTAGTGAATCAGCTAAAATCTACACTGCTAATATTCTCCAAGTTTGATCCATATTCATATGCTTGCTTAAAAGAAAATCTCTAAGCTCAATAATATTATTTTTAAATAACAGTATTATAAAATAACACGTGTGGTGCATATTTACCAAAATAATGGGGCAAAAATCAAATGCAACTATATTATCATCTGCTGTCTTCCAGCTTTCATTTATTATTCTAGTAGAATAAAAACACAACATGCTAATGATCCTTCATACATAGCGAATATTCTTTTATAATCTTACAAAGTAATGTTATTTATTTAATTTTGTTGTTGCAATAAATCATGTTGTGGTATGATCAGCACGAAGCAAATAATTAAGTGAATAAGTGTTATTTATGGGTATACACTGTGAGCCAAAACATTATAATCCCTCCGAAGAGTTAAGTGGGCACTGATCCCTTTCTGTGCATTTGCAGGGCAAGAAAGGCTGTAAACAGTAAAGGAGGTGATCAATATGACAAAAAAATCTCAACAATGACAGGAAATTGCACACATCATAACAACAGACATATGTAAGGACATGTTCCTGGTTCATATCATGGAAAGTTGTGGTTGAGAGAGATGGTCAGTACCTTCAGCCCCAAGTATGCAGAGCCCAGCCTCAAACATGTCGCTGTCTTAGTGTTGTCACATTTTAAAATGACCACATCTTGATATATTCCTTTACCATAAAATAGCTGTGATAAAATTATTTGGGCATATAGCCCACCCCTAGTAAGAATGTATATATTTTTAATTTTCATTATTGAATTTTTCAGCAAAGAAACAATTTGCTTTCACTGTCAGTTTGCTGGTATGTTTGAGCTTATTTATATTCTTCCCTATTTTTTTGACATTTTTCTGGACTGGTTTCAGAGCGCAGATATTTGTTTTGAAAAATTAATCACCAAGACATTCAAAGCAGAGTGATAGAACTGCCTAATACTGTTGTACACATGATTTGAGTAACATGAGTCTAAAGTGCTGCTCTGGCCTCTATATTCTCCAGACCTGAATCTGATCAAGCTGTTGCAGGATGTTTCAGAACAATAATGGCTCCACCTTACCAACTTACACAGGGCACCTTTAGATGTCTTGCATGCATTATTTGTTCAAAAGAATGTGAACACCTGACCGACATACCCATATGTGCCCCCCCCCCCCCCCCCCCCCCAGACTGTTGCCACAAATTTTGAAGTAAACATCTGTCTGAAATATCTTCATATTTTGTAGAATTTTTATTTCCTTTCGCTGAAATAAAGGGGCCCAAACCTGTTCCAATATGACAGTGCCCCTGGAAACACTTCACAAAATAGATGAGGACTTTACAGCAACAAAGGGTGGAACCAATTCCATATTAATTACCACGGTTTTGAAAAAGCATGCAAGCACATATGGTTGTGATAGGTGTCTAGGTGCATTTGTATGTGTATTCGATTTAACAAAAATTCAGCCACCAAATGTTATGGGAATCGAAAATTGTCTAAATTTCACTTTTGGTTAAACTGTTTCTTAAAGTTAAGGTCTCACATAGCTGGTTGGTATGTTAGAATCATGGCTGAGACGTTTGTAACCATTCCATAACAATTCCAGTGGATTTTGGAGATCTGTCACAAAACTATGGGCAGAGGAGGAAACTTGCCTAAAAAGCATGAGCATCTGCGATGGATACGCCGAAGCTGTCATATCTACCAGCAGTAACGGCAAGTTATACATAGCAGGTGCTCTTTCTTGTACACTTTCACCTTCATGGAAATCTTGGGAATCCAGTTAACACCGAGGAGGCCATGTATGCCTCACGGATGCCTTCACGGTTGCAACAGTTGAATTGATCTGGTGCTTGACCCATGATAATTTTCAACAAAACATTTTGTAGATGGAAGTAATATTATCCAGGTTCTCAAGGTAGCTCTTTGGTTTTTGTGTATTCTGATGAAAGGGTGCAGAATGCTTATGGGTTATTGCTAGTTGACACACAAAAAGCAAAAAAAACACCAAGTCATCTATGTGAGACCGAGAGTTTAGCTACAGTGAATCCCAGAGTGTTAAACAGGTGACTTCAGTGACAGTGACTCCATTCAAGACTTTTAGTGTAGGGCTATTTGTCAGGGTTAAGTTGCTATTGATACTGTAATTTTGGAAAAAGTGCAATTTGGAACAAAGTATTTTCAAATTTTTGACACAGAAAATATATTCATCCCCAAAAAGTATTTTTAAAGCAAATTTAAGCATATTTCCATGTAAAACAAACAGTTTTGTTAATGTAACATGTTCTATGTCTGGTTAAAGTTTCATTGAATTCTGAGGTGGTCACCTGTGAACCTCTATGTGAATCGTCATGGAATGACCCACCCGCCTTATATAATGTAAGTAATCGGATAAGGACTTTGACACCTCAGAATCGTATGAGTGATGGTGGGTGGGGGGAGAGGGGGTTAGTCTGCTGAGGTTTCTGGGGTTTGTTGGCTTGAATTTAGTCTGTGGAATAAATGAAATGCCTCAAGGACAACTCAGCATGGAATCGGCTTTAAATCACCGTCGCACTTTTAAATGCATAAAACGTTTTTCCATGTACATCCACACTGAGGAACGAGAGAAAATGGAAGAGAGGGCAAAAGACATAGGGAGATCCTCAGTGATCTTTCGACATCTAAGAAAACGCTGAAGGAAATGTCTCCATTTTGGTATCAGAGTAAGGAAATAAAATGGCTTGCTATCCATCTCATTTCATTACAGAAGAAGAAAGGGCTGCGTTTGATTGAGAGTGTGTAAAATGTACCTGCTCCATATTTCATTTCAGTTGGAGTCTAGACCAAAAAACCTATTTACTCTTCAATTATTTATAGACTCCACTGTAATTCAGTTTCTTATAGCTTGCTCAAAAAAGAAGTTTATGTTCATATTTGTCTCTATTTAGCTGTGACGTATTTATAAGATCATTGTGTGAGTGTGTTGAGTTTGTGAGGACCTGCATTTCACACCTCAGGTGAGGTATTTACTTTAAGCCTGGACAGATTAGCTGGAGTCTATCAGACCTAAAGCTGTAATTAAACCCTTTGAGAAATCAGGGGGAAAACACTGCTGTTTCTGCCTCGGCTTGACGCAGCCAGGACGAAACTACCAAGCAACATCAGAGTGTACAAGTTACTCTGAGATGCCATTAATCTCTTCACAGCATGCAGCCCTAAGTGTGTCCAAGCTGCACTTGATTTTGAAGCATAGTGTGTTTTAAATTTACACCATGTTCCCGCCCCCCCCCCCCCCCCCCCCCCCCCCAAAAAAAAAATTATCTACAAATGAGGTACAGTCAGTGCACAAAGAGAAGCACAACAGAGCAGTGTAAAAATCCTGAGACATGGCAACCTTCTTGTCTGGAACAAAAGGGCAGTGGTGGCTCAGGTGGTTAAGGCGGTTAAGGCTGTGGGCTACTGATCAGAAGGTCAGGGGTTCAAGCTTCAGTATCATTAATTTCCCTCTGTTGGGTACTTAACCCTCGACTGCTCAGTTTGAATAAATGAGATTTAAAAAAAAAAAAAAAAAAAAAAAAGTCACTCTGGAAAAGGGTCTCTGACAAATGCCCTAAATGCAAGTATATCACAGAACTACGGTGACTTTGATGTTTTTTTTACCCCAGACAAGGAGGTTATGTTTTCCTGCTGTTTGTGTGTTGGAGTGTTAGCAGGACAATGCAAAAAGTTATATGCAAGTTTTTATGAAATTTTTATCAGACATGGTGTTTTGGACAAGGAAGACTTCATTAGATTTTGGAGATAATCTGGACCAAATTCAGAGATTTTTTGACATTTTGGTTAATATGAGGAATTGCCGGGCTTGGAGGAGGTTTGTGCTCTCAGAGTGCCATTGTTTAAAGATTTGTTTCAAATGCAAACAGTCTGACAGTAAGAGCCATATATGGAAATACAGAAAAGTTATTTTGACTTTACTTGCTATTTTCATGGGAATTTCCTTGTATTTAGAGTCTGGTTACACACCTGCTTAAATTCTGGTGCTGATCCTATTCAAATTACGCAAACCACCTATGTTGCCAGATTTACTCTGAGAAAAAATGCCTGATATTTTATTTCCTCTGAAGATTTTTTGTCATCTTTAAAGCGATAGTACAATATATTAAGCAATTAATTGTGGCGTATTCATGCATGGGTGACATGGTAGTGTAGTAGTTGGTACTGTCGCCTCACAGCAAGAAGGTTCTGGATTTAAACAGTCAGTCTTTCAGGATATTTCTGTTGAGTTTTAATGTTCTCCTCCACCTGTGTGGACTTCCTCCAGGTACTTCAGTTTCCTCCAAAGACATGCAGACGAGGCGTACTGGCTACTCTTGGTTGCCCAAAGGTATGAATGTGAGTGTGAATATCTTTCTCTCTGAGTTAAACTTGTAAAAGACTGGTGACTACACAATTTCCTCCGGGATCAATAAAGTATTCTGATGATTCTGATTGTCCTGATTGTCCAATGCAAAGAGCCAGTGTGGGTGCAGATTTTCAACACTTTTTTTCCCATTTAATTACAAACACAAGTGAAAGTATTGATAATGTTATATGAATTTAAGGTATTCTGACTACCAGCAATAAAACTTTCGGGGTTTTTCAAGCTGTGTTGGCGGTTCAGTTTTGAGATCTAAAAGCAAGGTGGTCTCATTAAGATGGCTGCCAACTGGCTTCAAAATTAAAACATTAATATGCAGTCTAGTCTTTTTTTTTTTGTTTGTTTTTCTTTGTTTTAGATCAGTGATTGAAACAGGTGGAGGGAGTGGCTACTGCTTGGTTGAAGTGAAAACCTGCACCCACACTGGCCCTTTGCAGATAAGATTGGACATGATCAATAAGGCAAAACAAAGACAATAATAAAAGTATATAGGTTTTAAACTAACCGATCAGATAAAAAAATAGTGAACCTCTGAGTAAAATAAGGCTGCGCACATCTGGACATAATACTACATTACATTTACATACATCAGGCAGGCGTCTGCCTGTTTACATGGACACAACGCACTTTTCGCAGTACAGAGGCAACTCCCTGTGTGAGGATTTATTACTCATTTTTATTTTATCCACAACGAAGGTTTTACTAAACATAAGTGCATTTTGATGGGAACTATGCTTGCAAGCTTTTATTAAGTTTGGGTTTAATTTCCCTTTAAAGCTAAAAACTCTATGGAAACTAGATAAAAACGACCATGATACTGAAACTAAAGATTCTTTCAACACACTCCGTACTGTATGTCTTTTTAATGTACAGTTTTGGAAGAGTAATGACTCATAATCACATCTGCTGTCATCCAGAAGAGGATGTGTTTCATTTTGAGTCTGAAGGGTTCTTCTTGTGTAGTTCACCGGAATGTAGTACATCTTCCCAGAGCTGTTTATTCAAACACTTAAAGCTTTCTTAATCCATTCTAGTTCCGTCCTTTCTTTTACATTGTTTAATTTAGTTGCTTCATTTCCAGCTGTCAGCATCTGGCATCTATATTTTAATTTTTCATTCAATTTTATTCTATCAAATTCTAATGCATGCAAAGTGTTTAGTAATGTTTGTACGCATAAAATGGCAGTAATGCAATAATATTATATATTAACAGTAATATGTATTTAAATATTACTGAATAATGTCTTATAAACAGCATTTCAGTGGTATTTTGGCACAACAGCTCTGATAAGTGTATTGCACAAATGTTCGAATGGGTAAAACATGGATTTATGCGCTGATCCTAAAAAGAACACCCTGCAGTTCAAGATTTAAATTGTCTGCATTGTGTAGATTGTTGAGATTGACTTTGCAAAGTTGAGGAAATGAGGAGAAGTAAAGATCTGGAGTTGCTTCTTACTTTTAAGTGGCCAAGTGGAAAACAGACCACTTCCTCCTTCTTCAAGTGTAGTGCCAAGCCAAATGGCTGCCATGTGTCCAACAAGAAGCCAATAATATGTGATTGACAAATGTTACAGTTACTCATTGTACCATTGCAGGATTATCATTCATTATTCATGATTATTGTCCCTCTTCTGCCAGTGACGGTTAACACACAAATGCTTCAGCTTCAGTAAGATTTAACATTTTATGGGTGAGATTTACTCACTCACTCACTCGTTTGCCAAGCTGCTTAATCCTATTTGGTCGTGGCAAGGCTGGAGCCTATCTCAGCTGACTCTGGGCAAAGGCTCTGAACAGCTCACAAGACCATTGCTGGGCCAACACGCACTCAATCATTCATATTTACACTCACACCTAGGTACAGTTTGGAACATCCAATTTGCCTAATGCGCATGTCTTTGGACTGGGGAAGAAACCAGAGTATTTGGAGGAAACCCACACAAGCACAAGGAGAACATGCAAGCTTCACACAGAAATGCCGGAATCTGGGACAAACCCAGAACCTTCTTGCTGTTTGGCAGATGTGCTAACCACTACACCACCATGCTGCCCACCATATTCATTAACAAGTGCAAACTCCTTTTTGTTTTTTTGTTTGTAGGAGTGTCCCTTCAAATCACAAATTTTGGGTGAGGAGAGTATTTAAATTAAATGCGCATTGTAACTAAAGCCCGTGTCACATACGCTGCACTACAGAATACCTAATTCCTAAAATTCCTAGGACAGTGTGATCCTGTGATTGTGTTGTACAGAACAACAATCTGTTGTGCGACAGAAAATGCCATAGTTTAGTAGTTTAGAGCATGGTAAAAAAAATTGTCTCTTAGGTAATTCTTGACATCCGGTCCACTTCCCAGATCTGTTGTTTAATGCCTTATGTCATCGTATGGCTGTGTTGTGAAATCATACCTATTTGGGGTCACCTGATGCATAGTATTTACAGTGTAAGTTAATAGCACACTGGCATAAGTTGTAGTATGGTCAGGTTGTTGAAAAACTTTGTTGCACTTATGCTAGCGTATGGCTCATACGTTAAGCATACGCTGGCTACAAGTTGTAGGTAAGTTGCCATAAGTTGTAGGTAAGTTATGTGATCGTTCACACACATTATTTGTAAGCCACTTATAAATTAAATCTAATGTCTAGCGTACTTTGAACCTACGTATAACTTATACCAAAGAATGCCAAGCATGTTGGCAGCATTCGCAACTTATGACCAACTATAGTCTAACTTTTACAGCAGTGTATGCCCGACGATAGATCACATGATGTAGCCTATAAAAGGCTGCCGCTCACTGATTCAAATCGCAGTATCAACATCACCATCATGCCGAAGAAATCGATGAGGTCATGCTGATGTTGGAGGACAGCTAGTAGGTATTCTTATCTCAGGCTTGCTGGATTCTCCATCTCTCAGATGACATGCTCCCCATGAAGTCTTGAGGAGTACACAATATACCAATCCCCCTAAACGCTGCCAATACATCCATACTCCGCTAGCTGTAGGTTGGAAAGACGTTCACTAAATGTTCTGTGGTTATCTGGAACACGTCAGATATGTCTACATACATCAATATACGTTGGAGATAAGTTCAATATAAGTTAGCTATAAGTTTTCCATAGGTTATGGATAAGTTACTAACAAGTTATGTATACGTTCAAAACTGGAATAACATTGATAGCGCTGCAAATCGGTAATATGTGACGGGCCGTAACCCATTGGACTTCCTTAAATACCCGTGTGTATTGTGCAAAATTTACAACTGTATTAGATTAAGCGTACATATATCATGCAGCATATGGTGGACATACGCCAACCAGTTGTCACAGAAATATCACGAGTATTATTCTCTTTTAACAATCAAATCACTTATCATATGAATATTGTACAATTTGACTTACTGACCTGACCTACAATACATACGTATGTAAACACAGCTACACCAGTCCCTCCTGTCATAACTCCACTAAATTCGTACAAATAACAAGCAGGTTGTTTGAGAACATGGCTTACCTACATGTGACAGTAGTCAGTATAGTGCTAATTGCACCATTATGTAAAGTTTAAAAGTTTATGTTTTAATTTTGTGGTGATGTTAAGAGGATAGGAGTGCACAGGTGTCTGTCAGAGCATAGATTGAGCCCAAGAGGTTCAGAATACACAGAATAGATTTATAGAAATATATCATAGAAACATTTTCTCTATGAAATAAAATTTCTATGACCGTGAAAGTCCTCACTGTGTGCTCAGGAATGAGCCACAAAAAGGTGATCTTTTGGTGGAAGGGAGGAAATTTTCTCCACTTATATTCATTTATATGTAATGCTTGAAGAAGACGATATCTGTACAGATCCACCATACAGGCATGTTATTCTGTACCTGTTTACACCCCTATGCTAATTTCCACTGCTTTTGGTAAATTGTGTTGGTCATTTTTAAAATGATTTGACTGTGTTTGTTGACTGTGGCTGCCACGTACAGTACAAGCCCCATTTTGCTTCACATAACCAGGTGTTTGGAAGTGTTGATCGGAAGTTTTCTGTGGGGAGAAATTTATTTTGTAAGAAGCCTCCAGTGCTTTGTAACAGTCAGACTTACAGCTGTGACTAAGTTTTCCAACCAGAGAAAAGCAACCGACGGCTTTATAATTACTCTAGGATCAACATGGCAAGATTTTTATTCAATATTTTTTTCAATTACAATTTTGTCTTAATAACTTAAAAAACGAAAACCAAGAGGTCAGTAACAGAATGATTTTTATAGCTATTGGGTTTACACTGGGGCACAGTGTCCGCAATCCCCACGATTTGAGACAATCGTGGTGAGCGTGTTGGGGTCGTGGGATCGATTTGTGATGATCTTGAGGGTACATGCAGTTGTCATGATCGCACTGATCATGGAAAAATTTTGACTGTAAAAAATGTTTCCACAATTGTTATGACGCTAATTATATAATGTGGGAATCATAGTGGAGCGCAGCAGAGCTTAACAGAACTTAACAGAGCACTGGGCTCCACGATTTTTTGAATTGTGAAGATCGTGAACATCATGCCCCAGTCTAAAACCAGGTTATAACCTTGATAACAGGAAAAGCTCATTTCACAGGTGTTCCATAACAATTTATACTTTCCTAATAACAGATTTAAGTAGACCCAAAATTATTATCCCTCATTAAAACAGAAAATTGTTGTGAAACTGTGGTGATAAAAGAGGAATTAATAATCCATTTTAAACTGGTTACAATAATTCCTCTTTGCATCTGGCTGCACTATTCCACCTCATCATTAATCATTTTCCTGTATCAGCGTGCGCCATTGTATTTTCTTCTTTACACTGTTACAGTCGAGACATGATTTACCTTTCGGGGAACAATACTCTCCTTCAGCATCTTTGGCTTTTTCCTTTAAACCAGGCTCAGTGGAACTATAAATAGCATATTAATGCCTGAGATTCACTGTACCTTTTACAGGTGTTTCTCACCTGCAATCTGCAGTAGGTATAGTGATGTGCATATTACATGATCTTCAGCCTGGAGAGATGTCAAGAAAAAATGAATGAGAATAGGAAGATTCCAGATCATCTTAGTTGATGTCCAGACAAGATCTAGAGATAGTTTGGGGAGATGCAGAGGCATTAATTTTCGTTTTTCTTTCTTTCTCTCTCTCTCTATTTATTTTTTTGCTAATGTTAATTAGCTTCCCAGATATCTTCACACAACTTCTCATAACAAAAAAGAGTAGCTGAACCTTACTACATCTGGGTTTTATTTTACTTCATTGTTATCGGTTAGGTTTTTTCTCTGCAACAGAAAAATTGGTGCTCAAATCATATAGTGTACATTCATGATTAAGGATGTATTCATGTTTGTTTGTTTTTTTTTTCCAGATTGTGTACATTTCTTTGCTACTTGGTTGATACTAATACTGAAATGATTACGTAGTCTAGTGGAAATGATATTGGGGCATAACCTCTAAACTTTTTATACAGTTCTACTATTTATCACATTGATAGTACTGTACATTTTAATCACTGAGAGGGTTCACTCTGTATATAGATATTTGTAACTTTTAATTTTAGACTTGCATCGATATATTTGTCTACATATATATATATATATATATATATATATATATATATATATATATATATATATATATATACATATATACACACACATACATATATATATATATAGTGGGCATGTGCTACTGGCATAAACTTAAGACTTACCACAGCATCCACTGCTGGAGAACTGTCTCCAACTACGAGAAGAGCAGGGCACCTGAAAACACAACACCGACAAATCATTAGGGCATAAAATACACACACTCAATAAATACAAAATCCAGTAATACTCTGAACTTACTTGATGGTTCTGACATTAATGTGTCCTCCAGGAACAGGCCTCTCAATGTCCAGGTCTCTTCGGCTATGTTACAAAAACACTGTCAGTCATTTTTAATAGCAAAGTGTGACCAAGTCTTCATAGTAATTGTTTGAGATTCTACTCACCTGTTGTATGCCTTGACAAAGAGATGTAGGTTATAGGGATTCATGTCATTCACAATGTGGTGGCGGTAAGTGCCAATCAGGTCATGGTTGTGGTGGATTTCCTCCTAAACCCAACCCCCCAAAAGATTACTTCAACTCAGAAATATTACAAAAAATGAACATAAAATGAGTTGCCAACAAAAAGGGTTTAAACCTTTCCAAATAGGTGGCTGATGATCACGTCAGGCATTGCATGAGTCCAGCCACTGATCTAGAACACATTTTAATTGTAAAAAGTTACTTCATCCTCTAAAGAACATTTAACCACATAAACCAGACTTGCATAGATTTTCCTGTTTGTTTTGCTGTAATTACTGAATAAGTAATGGAAGTTACTGAATAACATGGTTTAAGATAACTAAGAAGTATAGCATTAAGCACAGCAATCCTATAGAATTATTTATTTTTGCTGTGAGTGAACACAGCGAGCGGAACAGCAACACTAATTGTGCTTTCCCGCCTGACTCGATTTATATGGTGGCGCACGCGCGGCAGTTTTTAAGAGTTCCAGCAATCATCACCACCACTATCCATGCAGGAATAAACGGGCCTGGAGAGATGAACAAAACGTGTACAAGCAGACTATATAGACTTGGATCAACTACCCCTCACAGCACTCCACTTCTCTACAAGAACTTCTAGTTTTAAATATATATCACCTTGTGTGCTGCCCAGTCCATCCAGCCCTCAGCACATGGATTGATGTTGATCAAAACGAGACCCTCAGCCATTTTCGGGTAGTCCAGCTAAAAATAAATAAATAATCAAGAATTCATTTCACATTTATAAAAAACATAAACATAAGCCTACAAATAAACTTAAAACTGGATGCATGTAACAAAACTGGAGTAAACTGGTAAAGTCTGTGGGAATAAGCTCAAAAGAAACTCCCTACAGCGAGCTCCGCTGGTGTGTAACAAGTTCTGAACATTCCTTCGCAGCTAAACAAAGCTAAAAACAATAAAGAAGGAACTATAACAAGAACAATAAGCAGGCTTATTCAGCTTTTAATCCAAGTTTGATTAACACTTTCAAAAAGTATCAGGATATTAAAGTGGTCACTCACAGCAAACTTTGCAAGAATGTAGGCACCAGCGCCAACTCCCATCCCGATCACACTCTTTAGACTGTACAATCAGAAAAACAAAAAGCTACATGTTAGAATCTTTAGTTTTTGAAAATGAATGATTTAAGTACTACTCATCAACCTGGGGGGAGTTGGATTACCCAAAATGCTTCAGGATCAGAGGAAGTGTCTCAGAGAGCTGGTCCATAGAAGGGTACTCGTATCTAAAGTAAGTCAAAGTTGCAAAATTACACATAGCTTATAATAATAACAACAACAACAACAACATACAGTCAAATGCAAATATTTGTGTATATCCATAGAAAAAAACCCTGCTGATATGTAACTCATAAATTGAAAGACATATATAGCCTTCGTCATGAGGATTTTTTTTTTCTCCAAAACTGTCTTGTTGATTTTATGTGATTCCACTGGAGTTCTGCCGTGTTGCTGGACACATTACCATTTAAAACTAAACTCGCTAAACTTTTTTTTTTAGTTTAGTTGTACGTTGGTACATTTTCTTCATTTACGCATTTTAAAACCATATACTAGGCAAACATTTGCATTCTAAACAATATATTTGTTAATTTATTTAGAGTATGATGACAGTCTGCTTTAGTACGGCTCTAAAGCAATACAGGTCAAGGAAAAGCCAATGCGAATAATTAGAGGTGACTGAGGTTGAACACATACATGTCGGCACTTAAAAACTAAAAAAAGTCAAAGGTTGTGTGTTGCCTAACTAAGTGCAATTTACAGCTTACCCGGTGGAAAATGTATTGGCACCCTCGTGCTGTCCTAGTGCATCCACATGGCACACAGCAAAATGCTGCATGATCTCATGCATGTCCTCATGTTGGAATAGTGTGTCAAAGCATGTCTTGTCTTTAGAGAGAAAATAACATTTGTTTTAGGGGAGTATTTACAGCTTATGCTCTAAAGTAATATAGAAGTGAATAAGCTAAAATTGAGCAGATACTTACGATTCAATCCAATGTCATGGAAAGTGAGAATGACAGGTCTGTCTCCTTTGGGGACTCCCTTCATTGTACAGTGGATTCTGCCATATGGTGTCTCAACATCATGCTCCTGTCGAGACAAGAATCATAATGAAAACAAGACCCCTCGAAGAATGAAAAAACTCTGTCAAGATGAAATTTAAAAAAAAAAAAAAAAAAACACACAACAAAAGGCTGCTGGGCCTGTTGTAACACCATACTTCCAAAAAATAGTCCTCTCTCACAATGTTAAATAATCCTTTAAAAAAATTAAAATGAAAAAAGAAATCATGAATCCAGAATTGTCTTTCAGTTTATCTCCAAAATCTAATCTAATCAAAATCTTTTGGAGCCTTCCTTGTCCAAAGGAACTGCCTGTGTTTCTGCCCCTCGTTTAGCAGACATTTCCTGAAAATCCCTCCATAACTATTTATGCAATTGGAAAGTAATACATAACC
Source organism: Neosilurus hyrtlii (assembly GCA_028564935.1). Taxonomy (NCBI): domain Eukaryota; kingdom Metazoa; phylum Chordata; class Actinopteri; order Siluriformes; family Plotosidae; genus Neosilurus; species Neosilurus hyrtlii. Next base: position 8,472,033 of record JAOUQZ010000028.1, read on the forward strand.
ACCTTGGTGGAGTTAATAAAGTGCAATAACTTTTAGACTGCATTTGAGCAAATTGGTTCATAATAATAATAATCCTTATTGTAAATGAGGTACACGTCATTCTACACCTGCTCAACACTGCATGTACAAATCTGAAAACTGTACTTTCTTTTTGGCACATCACACAGTACAAACATCACTACTGGACAGTCTTCCCATTTGATACTTAACTACATTACTAACCCATAACCACCCTAGCCTTCATCACCTACAATACAACAATCGGCATCAGCGCTGCTGATTATATCACCAGCAAGCACAAATAATCCTCATGCAAAGCTCAAGCAAGAAGCAGTGAAGTCATTACTCACAAAAACTTCAATCTCAAACACTGGCTCGGATTCAGAATCGTCAAGAACCATTTCTGCAGCTGGCTGTAGCAACAGCACGAGCAATTAATGTTCAGTAAAAAGGTGAGAATGATCCAACTGTATGCAAGCTCTTTGTAGTCTTATGCATCTGTGCTCAAGACTTTATACCCCTGCTGCCACCCCTCTTCATAAGCCCCTTGCTCCCAGCATGCTTTGCACCATGACCAAAACAAGATAATTCCAGTTGAAGAGATCTGCAAATTGGATCAGACCGTATCAGACAACTTGAATATTTAGTCGTCGGAAACTTTAAGGCTTATCTATTGTGGAGTGGGCTTCAGCACTCGAGAAAGCAGAGTTCAGTATAACAAGTATAGCTGTCGATCATATATGTATTTAATGCACTTGCTTTGGACTATTTGCTACTTCTAACAATTTACTAAATAAATTAATTTGATGATTTTTTTTTAAAGGTGTAACAGGACTCTAATCATAATGCTGCTTTTCTTTTTTCAAACTGAGGTTGACATTTTCTACTTATCATACAAAAATGACTGAAATGGGAAGTAGAAATGAGAAGTTCACATTTTTAGATTTGGAACTGTAACATGGGGTTGGTGCCGAACATAGACAGCTTGTTGTAAACCATGTGCATACATATTTCTCCATTAAAAAAAAACAATTTGTGAAGGGATTTGTGTGGGAGTGATTCTGGCTAAATATCAACAGGCTCCCAGAGTAACTAGCCTGTATTCCCTTATAAAAGCAAGAAACAAATCATTTACTTAATGCTTAGGTGTTACAGATGTTTCCTTTGACTGAGATACATATGTGCTACAGTCAGATTGTGCAACCTTTGATTTTGCAAAATTCCTAAAACATTTAGTCAGTCATTTTGCAAAATGACCGGTTTCACAATCTGACTGTGACACACATACACACACACACATACATACATACATACATACATATATATATATATATATATATATATATATATATATATATATATATATATATATA
>JAOUQZ010000028.1:8503884-8522811 GCA_028564935.1 Neosilurus hyrtlii
CGTCGATAGTGGGGCTTGAACCCCCGACCTTGGGATCAGTAATCCAGCACCTTACCACCAGGCCACCACTGCCCGAATTAAAAGATTTTTCTAAAATTTTTCTCTTCCACCATTAATGCTCAGTCTGCTTCAGTTCCTTGTTTCTCTCTATGTAAAGAGACCTTGGGATTGTGAAAGGTGTGTGTGTATGTGAAATTATTATTATTATTATTATTATTATTATTATTATTATTATCACGTTCTGTTGATAGTATGGGTCAGGTTCTTCAACTCCCCAAAACTGCACTAAAAAACACCACACAGTCACAGAGTGAATAAAAACCCTTCTTCACCAGGAGGTGGTGATGTGATATCATGATATGAGACAACAAAGTTTTGACATAACAACTAACACAAATGTGAAGTAATTCTTTGTTTAGAAGGTTAATATAGATCTAACATTATTATTCTGTATGCTGAAATAACTTATGGTTTAATAATCTTCTGTCTTACTATATTTCATTATTCAAATTAATCTTACTAACTAATAACTGGCATAAATTCGGCGTGTAAAATACATGAATACAGTGTGTTGTATTGTTGTCGTCCAGTGTTGAGTGAGTTAGGCTTATACAAGTTGGATCAGGTCCAGCTCCACCCACTGGACTTCTTGTTCTGTAGCGAGGACTATCTTTAAAAAAGTGTTTTGCTAGTGAGCGAATACGTTTAAGGAGATTTATGACATGCTTAAAGAAAAATATTGAAGTGCCAACATTTCACTACTTGACTATGTTTGGGACATTGTCACCTTTATTACGGATGATAAATCTAATCTAGATAGAAGACAGGACAGGCTAGTTAGTTATCTGATACTAACTAGCTACAACTAGTAGGAGAGTAGTTATGGCTAGAGTATGCACATTACTAAAATTCTTTTGCACATCAGCACCAAAAAAAAAGTGGAAATGTGAATGCACCCTATATGCAGGATCCAATGTTGTCTGCAGTTTCATCAATTGTTATGAATCTGCTGTAATAAATACACAAAATCACAATATCTTATAAAATTGTGGCTTAAAGTGAGACTCTGGCCCCTGGGGCTAACTTTGTTTTTTTTGGTAGATTATACCCCCATAAGACTGAAACTTGTATTAAAATATATTGTTCCTACTTGGGGCGGCTCCGGGTTGTAATGGTTAGCCCTTCAAAAAATGAGGTACTTTTAAAACCCTTTCTCAAACTTGAAGTGGCCTTGAAGGTAGATGAAAGAACATAGGAAAATATTACTGCCCAATACTCTCTACATGAGGTAACATCTAATGCAAGTCAAAGGAAAGAGGAATGTCATCTCTACCAGCCAAGGTGACGGGTTATTATGCTCTGACATATTATTATACTAACTCTTGATGATAGGGAGAATACTTAGACAGTTGCTCCACTTCAGAGACAAAGTCCATCATTGTGTCAAATTTTTTACGTGTCTATGCTTGCAGGGAGAGGTATGTGATCACCTGTGTTAGTCACGAAACATTTGATAGAAAACATCATTATCTTATTAGCTTGGAAAAACAGGACATCCATTTTCATACATTCTGCACTTTTTCTTTGGAAGCTTACGGCATTCATACCTCAAGAAATATCATATAATCACAACATATACTATAAAATAAATATCATATACTGGGTAACCAACCAAACGCTTAGAAATGGCATCACTGAAAACAAAGGATGCAATCTGTAATCTATTGCATCAGTTCCTGTTATTTGCTCTCAGTGCTTGTAGATTTCTAAATATATTAAATGGAAAAAGAAGTCCCAGGAGTCCCAGCACCCGCTCAGAAAGGAAAGGGGACTGTGATGACCTTATAATGGAAAAGAAGTATGACATCAAAAGTACTAACCACAAGCTGGATCAAGGCGTGATTAGTAGCGTTCATACAGGAACCAAGTGGATAGTTACATTCCCCGTCACAGTAATACGCTGAGTAACCAGGAGGAGCCAAAACCCAATCCTGAGAAAACAAGAACAAAAAGAATGTAGAAGAAGCCACTTTAATAGTAACAGTTTTTTGTGCACAGTGCAGCCTCGTTTACATTTATTGCATTTGGCAGACTTACCTAGTGAGACTTAAAAATATGAATGGTACATTTATATAGAAATGAAGTGACCTTGGTCAAAGACCCAACAGTGACAGGATGGTGATGCTGGGATTGAAGTCATGACCGTTTCATGACTAGTAGTGCTTTAACTGTGGTATGAAGGTTAATACAGGGGGGTAGTGGGGGGGGGGGGTGAGTGAGCCTTTCCAAGATGCTTTTCTGCTCAGCACATTTGCACAGAGCAGTTATCCGAGTGGCCTTCGAGTCAGTTCAACTTATCTTAACTTCTCATGAGTAAGGCATTTCTAGTGGCAGATCTGTCGCTGACTTTTTGTTTTTCTCCCTACTCTGAGTAATCTGCTGTGTGTAAAAATTCTAGGAGACCCTGGGAGATAAGCAATTTCTATAATACTTAAGCCAGTCTGTCCACCACCATCACCCATGCCACAGTCCCATGCCACCCATGCCACAGAGTCAGTGACATCAGCACTCTGTTTATGTGGGTGCATAGTAAACATGATGCATAACTTGTTTCAAAAAAGCAGTGTTGTGTCGACAAGGATATAGATGTACTCACTATTCTTTTAGGGTGGTGGGGAAGCTGTGCTCGGCCAACACTGGGTGAAGGCGCGGTACACCCTGAACAGCTTGCCAGACTATCGCAGGGCCAACACACACAAAATCATTTACACTCACACCAAGAGGCAATTTGGGACAGCCAATTAGCATAATGTGTATTTTTTTTTGGATAGTGGGATGAAACCGGTGCACCTGGAGGAAACCCACGCAAGCACATTGAGAACATGCAAACTTCACACCAAAACACCTGAGCCTGGAACTCGAACACAGGACCTTACTGCGAGGTTGATATGGAAGATATTTTAACAGCTAATAAAACTTATTTCAAAAGTAGTGATGTGTTGACAAAGACATTGCAAATATACATTTTTGTTGTATAATTTTTTTTTCTTTTGTTGAATAATAAGAGTGTTAATTTTAGGGAAATGTAAGTCTTTACCTTCCAACCCAGGTCACTGAAGCTGACGTATAACTCGTGCTTCCTACAGGCCTCTCGTCCATTACTCACAGGGGGGTGCTCTGAAATGAAAAACAACGACAACAACAAACAAATCCAACAACATTACTTGTTACTTGTTACATGGTTACCTTGGCATATCATTATTCATTTTTGTTTAATTGTTGGATGATGTTGGTGGGTTGCTGGTAATTAAGTTTAAGGCAACATATAATTTCGGATGACGTGTTTCTATTTTGAAAACAGAGGGCACATTAATTCAGTCATATTTTATCGCAGAATGAGGAACTACAAAGAAACAGCGTTAATGAAAAAGTCTGTTGGATTTCATGTAACATTTCTAGATAAAATTAACAGGAGCACAAAAATGCAATTACGTTCATTATAGCTCTTTCTGATAGCAATCCCTCCTACACGTGTCTCAACTTATTTGGTTATTAAATATGTGTCAAGCCTGCACAATACACCGTAAACATATTTATGTTTCTTACCGAGTAAACCTGGTCTGTTGGGGTGAGGCAGATCATTTCTGTGTTTTTTCCTGCGAGGTGTGTTGTGTCTGACGGCACGAGGTGGGCGGCAGGGGGCCTGGCTGGCTCTGAAGAATGTCACCATGAAAGGCTGTTTGGAACGCGGGCCTCTGCGGCCCACCAAACCCACCCAGCCAGCAGATAATGAGCGGTCTGAGAGAGGAAAAGGGCCCAGTGAAGATATAAACAGATACCACTATTCTAAACTACTATTTACCATAAATACTGAATGAATGAGTCCGAGAGACAATAACAACAGAATAAAATGTCTATTACTCAAATATTGTTTTTAATTAATAATAAAAATAACAATTCATTTTATTTATAATGCACTTTACATTTGCTGTAAATCTCAAAGTGCTACACTTGGCAGTAAGACGAATAAAATACAAGCTAAAATAGGATAAAAGTTAAAAACAAAGAATAGAAACACAAGTTAGGTATAAAAGTGCTGCATAAAGCAGATTAAAACAAACAAACGGAGCAGTAAGTAGGCATTTTTGAATAGGACTGTCTTTAGTCCACAGTCCATGGCGCCCTCAGGTACTCTGGCAGGGCGTTCCAGAGGCGAGGAGCAGCAGAGGAAAAGGCTCGATTGAATTACTGCCTAATGAGATACTCACCATCCTCTGTTTCCACGTACAGTCGGATACCCAGGTTGCTTCGTGGTTGCAGAAGCCAGTGGTTGCTGGCAGATGTTACATCAAAGGCCAGCCAGCCCTCCTGCCCTGCTGGAACTGACTGCATGTCCAACAAGACTAGCTCAGGTTCCCTAAAATCACAGCAGCAAAATTAGGTTATATGAAGAAAATCAGGATTACACACATTGCTTTTTCTAAACAGTAGTTATAATGGTCACATTTTTACAGAAGAATCTCACATCTGAAGGATTCCTTGGTTTGGAGTCCTTTAAAGTTCAAATGTACAGTGTCATGTATAATGATATAGTATTAGAAATGTAAAGTATTTTTCTTAATATTGTGTAATAAGTGTGACAAAAACACTGGAGAATAATACACTAATTCTTTACTTTAAAATGTTTTCCTTCATTTTTTATCATCTTTTGGAAACCTTCATGGTTCGGTGAGAACAGGGACGAGTCCTTTGATAAAAGTTTATAGTAAAATCCTTTTAGAAAGCAAAACCCATTCAATTTTCACAGACTATTATTCATTAACAGTGTTTTTTCTTAGTGTAGTATATTCACTCACTCACTCATTTCCTGAAACCGCTAATCCTACTACCAGGGTCGCAGGGAGGCTGGAGCCCGTCTCAGCCGACAATGGGCAAAGGCAGTGTGCACCCTGAACAGATTGCCAGACCTGCAGGACTGCACGGCAACACACACAACCATTCACACTCATATTCACAACTAGGTGCAAATTGGAGCAGCCAATTAGCCTAATGTGCATTTCTTTGGACTGCAGGAGGAAACCAGACTACCTGGAGGAAACCCACACAAGCACTTTCAGAACATGCAGACTCCACACAGAAATGTTCTCGCCAAGCCTGGGACTAAAACCCAGGACCATCTTGCTGTGAGGCAGATGTGCTAAGCACTACACCACAGTGCTGCCTTTAGTATATTCAGATTTCAAATATTTCAATGAGGTGCATGGCGTTCAAGGAGCTTGGAGGTCCTGGATTCCAGTCCGGGTTTTGGAGATTATTTATGAGTATTTTCATAAGCACGTTATACCCATAAAATTCTAAGAACCCTGTTGGAGAACCTTTAATGGTTCTATATAAAACATGACAATAAAAACTGTCCTATGATCAAAATGCAGTTTTCAATCCACCTGCTACCATATTTAAAAATAAAATATTTTAGGAAACCAGAGAACTTGGAGAAAAATCTATGTGGAGACAGAGAGAGCACACAAAGCTCCACACAGACAGTAACCTGAGCTCAGAATCAAACTGGAACTGCGCAGCATCAGCTTTACTTACTGCAACACTGTAGTATAACAGATTTAAAAAAAGAAAACCCTGAATTATCAATTTCAGGGTGCAGCACATTGGGCATTTCTGTGTGGAGTTTGGATGTTCCCCTCTGTGCCGGTACTCGGGTACTGATTAGCTGTTCCAAATCACCAGTAGGTGTGAGTGGTTGTGCATTGCCCAGAGATGGCCTGGCGAGTTGTTCAAGGTGTACCACGGCGTCACCCCGTGTCGGCTGAGATAGGCACAGCCTCGCCATGACCCTAGTAAGATGAAGCGATTCGGCAAATATATGGAGGAATCAATGAATCAGTTTCAGAATACAAGAGAGGAAAATTGTGTAAAATTCTCAGGATGTGAGTAATATGTAGTGCTTTCAATTAAAAAAAGTCTTAAACATCTAAAAAATATTGTGTAGTTTCAGATAGTGAGGTGCTCGAAGGATAAGATGCATTGTGAAAGACATTAGAGTGTAACCTGTGCCTTTTTTCCCTCTGGATCTCATAGACGGAGATGTGGAGGGTACGGTTAGATCTCTGTCCCAAATTCAGGGTTTTATAAATGCGGAACTCTGCAGCAGTGACTGTTTCTCCTTGAGGAAGTGGCGTGAGATCAAAACGAAACTCCTTCCAGTAGGGCCGAGGCTGAAGTAGATCTCGCTCATGTTCCACTAAAGGACAGAAAGAGTAAGGGTAGAGAGTTAATGAGAGTCCACAAGATCCTGTCTGCCCATAACTTGATATAAAGGATGATAGTGTAGAAAGAAAGACTGAGAGATGAAGTGGAGGGAGGATGAGGGATAATTTCATGCACACTGAGCTCGAGGTGTGAGAGAGAGAGAGAGAGAGAGAAAGATTAGCATTAAGAGGAGAACAGAAAGGTATTTGAGCTCTCTAGACTATACAGAAAGAAATGAAGGCAGAGGTGTTAGAAGGTTGAGTGTATGGGATGATAAGAGGATAAAGAGAGAACGAGATGATCGTTTGTCCGGTGTATGGGATGATAAGAGGATAAAGAGAGAACGAGATGATCGTTTGTCCTTGCAGAGGCCTACGGACCAGACTAACACCCGTGGCCATGGCTGCACTATAGGGTAATTAGAGGCTCTGTGGGGCCGGCTGCTACTCAGCACACAACCACTAATTACAGCCCTGTAGGGTATTTTTAGAGGAGTGCCTGACATTATTTTCATTTTCCTCTCCCTCCTTCTCTTTCTGCCTAACAGTAGAGCCTGTAATTCTGCACAGCTGTGCACGTTCAGCATCATCATATGCCTTCTGGCCTTCATTCGAACAGCATACAAGATCCCAGTCACTGTTTCTGCTTTATAAACTCACACTTATCAGAGTCTCTTTCAGTCCAAACAGCTTAACGCACAGAAGAGCTCAAGTACAGCAGCATATTTATTGCTGAAAACGTGCTGCAGGCTACTGACAGCAGTGATGATTAGAATAAGAGAACACGGATATCCTCCCATGAAGAAGACACATGAGAGCGATAAAGGGAGGGGGCCACCGAGAGCAGCATGGCTAATTGCAATTTTGTGACAGATAAACATCGTCTCGCCAACGAGACAGGAAGAGATACTGGAAAGATAATGTAGTTCTCTCAGTGAAATAAACTATCCATCCTGGCTCTCACGATGGTGTTGTGCTTCTTGACCCAGTGCCAAATCTACCACACCATTGCATTACGTTTATTTACCTTGGAAAACATAACGATGTGGCTACACTAATGATGTAATGACGAAAGGTAAGACAAATAAAAGAAACAACCAAGAAACAGGAAAATAATACTGGTGTTGTAACATCACCCTCAACCTTAAACAGAGTTAACTCACCCCTACTTACAAGTCAAGCCCCTAAACAACCTTTCAACTTGAGTTTAGTTCAAGTCTTTAGAGATAAATATGTAAGTTATTGCAAGTAAAATGCAGTAAAATCAATGTAATACCCAAATCAGGGCCGGTGGTGGCTCAGTGGTTAATGCTCTGGGTTACTTATCAGAAGGTTGGCAGTTCTAGCCCCAGGACCACCCAGTTGCCACTGCTGGGTCCTTGAGCAAGGCTCTTCGCCCTCAATTGCTCAGTAGTATGAATGACATATAAATGCAAGTTGCTCTGGATAAGGGTGTCTGCCAAAGGCTGCAAATGTAAATGTAAAATCAGACTCTAAGTCTAAGTAAATCTATATCAGAGAATTGTGATTTGAACAAACTTTCAACCTAATCTCAATCCACCACATCTTGGCTGATTACCACATACAAGAATTTCAACACTGAGTAAAGAAGAGGTAGAGGTTGCTTGGCCTATCACCTGCTCGTAAGCATCCATTACATATGAGTAAATTGGTTTTCCATTCTATACTCAGTACAGAACAATGTGATTAATTATTACCTGTGGTAATTACCCAGACACTGCACTCTTACAATGGTGTTCTATGAACAATTAAAGTTTTGTAAGAGTTCTTCACTTCCCAAAGGGATTCTACTTTGAATAAGTTCAACTATCAGGACCTGTAGATGTTCCTCCAACATATAATCCAAACCTCCTACAGTTTTATAGGTAGCGTTTGTTCCTGGTCGTGTCACGCAACAGAAATCGGGATAAGCTCCGGCCTGATGAGGTAGTAGGCTCGGATGCTTAAAGCTCAACAGACTTTGTCTAAGTGTACAGTTTAAGAAGCCCTACAGTGTTCCTGGAACTCAGACTTAAGTCCCTGTCTAGGACTCAGACTACAGTTGCATCACACATGATTATTCTTTTAAAATCCTTTGGTGCATTAAAGCAGGTTTGTTTTAAGCAAGTGTGTGAAGAGCTGTAGCGAAACGAATCATGCCGATGGTATTATTTTGGCATTATGTGCATTGCTGCAGAATTGAAGCTGAAAAACTTTCGACATCTGTCACTCACCCAGGTTCACAAAGCTCATGACTGTGTCTGCCTCACTCACCACCGTGCCAAGTGGTGGTGTGTGTGTGCTAAGGGTGGGCAATGCAGCATGACTGACACTTTCAGGGTTGAAGCCTACACCTGGGCTGTCATCCCCCTCAGCTGACATAGCATGGTACAGGTCCAACATGAAGAGGGGAGCAGATGAAGGAGGACGCAGAGGCGGGTGTGGACGAGGCCGTCCCGGGAGTCCCAGGATGGACAAAATCTCCTTTTGCATCTCCTTCTTCTCACGGCCACTCAGCTTGTGGAAACCCGAGTGCACCATCCCCCCTGTTTGCCCACACACACACACAAACATGCACAGAGGGAGAATGATGATCAATATGGAGAACCACTGTCCACCTGCGATTCTGTTCCCAAAGCTAGTGGACCTCCTTCTGCCGTGGTTTTGGGCTACAAAGGGGACCAGGAGCTCCCATCTTCTTGCAACTATACCATCCTGGATAATAGCCTGGTCATCCATCCGTGGTGATATTTATTCGTCAGAATTATTTACCTCCTGCAAAAATGTAGACTTTTGAATATTGAATGCACTTTGCTTTCGACAGCTTTAGTCCACACAGCTGCTTAAATGTCTCAACAAGACAAACTGTCTTTGAATTCATTCAACTGTGTCCAAGTGCAATAGTCGTCCTGTGAGTTCCTCAAGAGTGATCAAAGTTACTTCCCCCAGTCAGCTTATCTTCTCTAAACTCTTGTCTGTGTGTCCTTTCTCATGGCTGTTATATCCAGAATAAACCGCTGGTTCTTTTCGTCTCATGTAATATCTTCTGTTTACTCATGGAGCGTGACGGTGAAACACATCACAGCAGGAGCAATAGATTCTGGCAGTGTATGGAAGCAGCTTAAAGGAAACCAAACAGTTTCTTAAGACTTTCCACTCGTTTGAAGTGTGACTTTTTAAGAGCCAGAATAAAGCTCAGTAAAGAGCAGGTGCTGAGTAAAGACTGAGGCAAAATGGGAAGTTAATGTCTGAGGGTACAGTAAATAAATAAAGCAGCTCCAATGACGCACCAGAAAGTCTTCAAAGAGTCCACAGTGAAATGCAACACCTGCCCTTTCTTCAAACGGGTTACAGCTTGATCCAATAAGATACAATGATCACCAAATGAAGAAATCAGATCCAAAGAAATCAGAAATATTTTACATATGGACAAGTTCTCACCAGCTTTCCTTTTCCTTTGGGGTGTAATCCACAAAAAAACTGTCCAGGATTCCTCAAGTGTCCTTTGGAGGAACATGAATTTCCCTTTGCGTCTTTAAAACCAGTTTCCTTTCACTGAAAATACGCACACCACCTGCAGACACTGAGCCTTAAAACAAAAGTAGAGCAGTAACAGTCTCTGGCCTTTTGCACTGACTATGTAATCTGAATATGAGACTTCCTTCTCTTTGCAAGATGTAATGAGGGAGTGTCCCAAACGACTGAATCCTCCTCCCTCTCTCTGCCATTACAATGTGCACTCCATTGTCCATATCATCTATTTCATCTTCCATGCAACCATAATTTCTCCAGTCACACAAAGGACTGTAAAAGATCACTTAGACCAAAGTCCATCAGAATACTGAGATGTTTATATTATATCCAAACCTAATTTATATTTCCTGCGATGGCCTGGCGAGCTGTCCAGGGTGTACTCTGCCCTCGCCCAGAGTAGGCTGAGATGGGCGCCAGCCTCCCCGCAACCCTAATTAGGATTAAACGGTTAAGAAAATGACATGACATGACATGACATTTATATTTCCGAGAGGATATTTCCAAAAATCAACCCAAAAATTAAATGGATGCATGATTATCTTCTTAAAGGCAGGTCTACTTCAAAATATTTCAGAAAGGGAAACTGATATGGAACACCTTTCAGTATAAAATGATAACGATGCTCATATAAATTGATATCAAGATTAAATCATGGTCTGTGTTTTTAGTGTATCTGGTGTTTTCTACTTAACCATGTTCCCTCACGCAATCATTTGCCAAACCTTTTAATACTTTTAGGGTCGCGGGGTGGCTGGAGCCTATCTCAGCTGGCACTGGCTGAAGGCAGGGTACACCCTGAACAGCTCATCAGACCTCTGCTGGGGCAACACACACAACCATTTATAACGTAGGGGCAATTTAGAACAGCCTAATGTTCATGACTTTGGACTGTGGAAGGAAACCGGAGTACCCAGAGTAAAAAAGCATGAGGAGAACATGCGAACTCCAGAGAGAAATGCCCAAGCCGGGGACTCGAACAAAGGACCTTCTTGCTGTGAAGAAGACTTGCTGACCACTATATACAGTATACAGTAAAATGGCAATTAGTCCATTGGCTAAGGCTGACACATTTACTTCATGAATATGGATCCATTCATTCAGTAACAACTTTATTCTTCTTCTTCTACCAGTAGGTGTAAACAGGAATACACCCTGGAGACCATCATTGTTTGTTTGTTTTTTTTGTTTTGTTTTGTTTTTTTGTGAGAAAACCAGAGAATCCAAAGGAAACCCATACATACATAAGAAGAACATGCATGGAAACAGCACAGATTGATAATCAGGATTGGATCCTGGAGCTGTTAGGTTTCAACACTTCCTGGCATGCCACTGCTTCAGATGTACTGTTCCTGTTATTAATTAATTAACTAATTAAAAGGAAATGAAACCCAAACTTAATAGAAACTTTTAATAAAAGTTGATATCTGTTTCCATTATACAACAATGTTTCATAAACCTTTTTTTTCCATTTAGAGATTAAAAAAACAGCAATATCTCTGCACACAGGGGGCAACAGTGCAATGTGAAAAGTAACAAAAATGTATGTTATCGTCTTGTGTTTTCTTCTGGCAATACAGCTCTAATTTGCATATGAATACTTGGCATGGTATTCTTTCTTTCTTTTATATACATGAGCACGCTTGTTTTATGTAGGTGAATGGCAACATATATGATTTTTATTTGTGCCTAGTTTCATTTTATTCAGAAGTTCACTAGTTTATATCTGATTTGTTGGTTTAATGTCTGCATACTGTTATTATTGCCATTAACTTGCCTTATATGAACTGGGGGATGCACATCCTATTTTTGTGATTTTGTGCTCTTGCAAGAGTGAAACAGCAGTCTTTTCGAACTGGCTAATGCAAACTATCAAACAGATTTTAGCAGATTGCAACTTATAAAATGTAAGCAAAAACCACCAGATGATGAAAATAAAAATTTCATTTTTATTAAAGAATGTAAAAAAGAAAAACAAAAAGAAAGAAGGAAATTAAGGATTCCTTAAGGGTGGGAGAATGTCATTTTAAGAGTGTTTTTAAAAGTGGTTAAACAGACTTGATTTATTGCATTTTTATTTTACCTAATTTTAGACAGAAATAAAACCGTTTAAAGTCATTCTAACCGCCCCAACTTTCTTTAGCACTCTCCATCACACACAAGCAGTTGCCTTCCCTGCTGTGGTGTAGGTTAGGTCAGAAGAATGGAAGACGTGATTGAGGTGAAGTACTGTGACATGCCACAGGAGCTGCAATGGGTGCTGAGGAGAGCGTTTGGAGGGAAAGGATGTGAATGGGTTTAAATATTTGTACATAACTCCAGACACACAGCTGCAGTGCGCTGTGTGTATGCGTACAGCATGAAAACACCACTCCTCCCTAACCCCATCCGCTCTATCCAACCACAAACCTATACACAGTCCAATACAAACACACAGACACACATGCCAAGGGCTTACACACACATCAAAAACAAAGGTTCTTTATGTTCTGTAGTGAGGAACTCTTTAGAAATGGTTTAGTCATTGCGTTGATATGATGTACATAGAGCCATCCTGTTTGAAGATTTAATTGGATGTCTTTATCTGTTTGGAAAGGTAATTACTCCCTGCTTATAATTATTGTGAAATTTCCTGTGGTATGTAGAGGTCTGCACATGTGCATACGCACACACACACACCTTACTATCCTTGAGAGTATCTTCCATTAACATCTAAAAATCTAACACTGTAGCTCTTTTTTAGTTTCGGAAACAAAAGATGCATTTTTTTAATCTTTGTTTAATCTCATGCGGACCAGCCAAATGTTTTCAGAGATTCCTGTCACATATTCCTCTAATTGTAAAAACACCCCCGCACCATCACCCACGACATGCACCACACACATCCTTAATAAACACGAACATACAAGATTTACTGCAAGCATAATTTTAATACAAAAGAGAACAAAAAAAAAAACAACAGAATTTGTAATCTTCACTTTCACCTTGTACACAATTGCACTCTACTCATTTTTCCCCCCTCATCATCATACTGAGAGAGTTGCACAGACTCAAAAGGTGAATCCATTTCATAGCCCTTACCCCCCTCCCTTCAACACAATAAATAAATAAAAATTACCTTCCGAATTCACTTTCATTAGATATTCATCTGCTTCAGCTTGTCAAAGACAAGACTATGTGAAGTCGTTTCGTGGGGTATGTGGTCAAATCCCCGCAATCTGACTTCTATACGAGCTTCCAACGACAAAGTGGGAAGCAATTTTTTGACAAGATCTAGAGGCTGTAATCGCTGGCAAAAAGGCCACCATTGAAATCAGTCAGTTTCATGGTCCATTATATCAGTAATGACCATTATCAGAAAAAATCATTAGAACAAAGGCAGAAACACACACACACAAAAAGTTATTAGACATAATGTAATACTAGAGTTTCCCAGAATGTGATATTATATACTGCAATGAAAAATAAATACATATTTTTACACTAGAAAATAAACAAGCAAACAAAAATACATTAGGATTATAAATTAACCAGGAAACATTCACAATTTCTTGAAGGTTTTCTTATAATGTGAAGCAACTAAAAGTTCTCTGTAACATGATATGTGTAACTAATCTTGGTTAAAAAAGACATAGGTGAGTATGCCTGATTTTATTAGCGTCAGGCTTAAATGGAAAGAAAAATGTCAGTGCACGTGGGAAATTCCGTTGTACGAGTCACTTAAGTGCTCTCAGGATTTACGACTTTGTTTCTTGAATGTGGAAACAAAACATACGGACATCAGATGGACATCAGACGCCGTCAGTGAGGGTTAGTGGACGCTTTGTTGAGACGACAAGGGAAGCTACTTGACTGAACTTGACTCACTAGCAAGGATGAGATGATGTCTTGCTCACAAGTTCCTTGAATTGCAGTCCAGTTTGTACACCATGAAAGAAACTAGCACACAATCCTCACACACACTCTCACACACACACACACACACACACACACACACACACACACACACACACACACACAAAACGCATGGTCTAGTAGCAGAATACTTTGTGAGGTTCTCGAGTCGTTTCAGGATAAAATCTGCTAAACAACAAGTAGCTTTGCATACAGCGGCAGAAAGGTGAGAATCGTGACCACTGTAAATATGTGTTATTTCACAGAAATCCTAAAGAAATGTGTGCCTATGAGACTAAATATTGGAATTGTGGCTGTACCATCTCCCAGTCTCTGCGCTAAAGAGTGGCTCGCCATTGCATATAGACGGGGCTGAGATAAAATCCCAGTTCCAGTGGTCGTGCCACTCCACGTGTCCGTGTGCGTACGTGTTGGGTGCTTTCCAGCAGCTCAGTCATATGTTCAAGAAACTAAGAAGTCAGTCAAATTGTAACACAAATAAGGCAGCACTGTTATCTTTGTTGTAGGGGGCAGTTCTAGTGTCAGCACTGTCCAGGTGTCTTCAGTAAAGCTGGAGGAGATAGAAATGTCCCAGCTCTTAATTTTTCGTCAATCCCACATGCCTGTGCTGGTGGCCAGGTAGGTTCTGTGGCATGCACTAGGGAAAAAAAATGGTGCAGCATCAACATGAGTACACCCTGTGCTCCTGTTCCCATCTGCACCCGGTTATGGTGAAAGCCCTCTACTTCTTCGTCGTCTGTGTTTTGGGACTGGGGGTCTTCTTGGAGATGGTAGGAATTTTGGAGGGTTTGGCGCCTGGGCGGCGTGGTGTGTCTGAAGTGTCCGAGCAGGCTGAACGCGTCTCCAGCTCGGAAGCATCTGAGGCATCGCTGCCCCTTCGGCTGCTGGCTCTGCTGCCAGTACGGCTGCCCGCGCGGCTAGCGGGTCCGCTGGCTGAGGACGGAGTGCGCTTATTGTCTGAGGAGAAAAGGACTGCATTGATCAGCAGCGTGAAATCAAACAATTTAAGAACCTTTCATGAAAACAGTGCTTAATTACCAAATAAGTATAAGCAATGGTACAGAATGAATGAATGAATTGTACAGGATGTTCAGGATGGTTTCACTTGGACATTTTGGAATCTGTCTAAAATGCAGATTTCTTGTATTGCTTGATTCAGCTTCAGTAACTGCTTTCTTTTGGTCAGGATTGCAATGATCTGGAGAATTTCACAAGAAAACACCCAGGATGGGACACCAGGGTATCATTCACACCCAAGAGTAATGTTTCTTAAATTAGCATGTTCAGGATCAAACAGTGGACAGTGGATCTCAAAGTGGCTTTATGTTCATTTCAATATCAGTATAAGTGATAAGTGAAGTATAAGTTTAGAAAGACAACACACTAATGCATAAAATAAATGCTTGATCATCTGTAGTAACTTTTTCCACACTTGAAAAATTGCTACATACTCACGTCCACCCATGAATCAGCCATACAAGGACAGTCCAGTCCAGTGTGTACACAGGACTACACAAATTCTACTTTCATAAGGCAGATAACATAGAGGACATAATAAGACTACTAAAATGGTCTTGCTGTGTGTTACCCTGGAGGATTTCTTTTCGGCATGGAGGCGTAGTGGTTAGCACATCCGCCTCACCGTGAAAAGGTCCTGGGTTCAAATGCGGTTCCGTGTAGAGTTTGCATGTGCTTCCCATGCTTGCATGGGTTTCATCCAGGTACTCTGGTTTCCTCCCACAGTCCAAAGACATGCACATTCCAAAGTGCCCATAGGTATGTGTGTGTGTTGGCCCTGCTATGGTCTGGCGAGCTGTTCAGAGTGTACCCTGCTTTTGTCCAGTGTTGGCTGAGATAGGCACGAACCTCCCGCAACCCTAGCAGGATTAAGTGGTTCGACAAATGAGTGAATGAGTGATGTTCTGCAATTTTGTCTTTGCTTGGCGAGTGATCACACTAGAGGTGCGATAGAAAGCAACTGATACATATGGTAATTCGCGGCTGTTACTTTTCATTCTCAAAATGTTCTAAAATTTTTCTTGCAACATTCGAGGCGTTGAAGTTTGGTTGCCTGGTTCCTGAACTCATCGCAAAAAAATGCTTGAAATTTCCACGAGAATCGCAAAATGAGGCTCTGATATGGGGTAGTCTTAAACTCTTCTCAAACAGTCGGCATATGTCGGAAGAAGGTCCTAACATTGTTGTTTTGCTCGCAAATTATACATTATTCACTCACACGGAAAAAAGCGCCGACTTCCACATGGAAAGTTTAAGAAAACTTTGAAACTCTTTGGCATCCACCATATTTCGTGTATTTTGTCATCATTGGTATTTTATTCACATTTTGTTTGCACTAATAACATGCAAATAAAAAGTGAAGGGTTTGAGAACAAAAAGTGACTGATTTACGACAGATTTGCTTTATTTCATCCGCAAGCTAATCGCAAATCAGTTGCGTATCTTACGTATTTAGGCCACAAAATTTGCTTTCATGTAGAGTTGCAATCTTGATGTGAATTTCAAAATTCGCAAAATGAATCAATTTGCATCAGTTTCTTTTCTATTGCACCTCCAGTGTGATCAATCTCTTAGGTATTAATGATAAACTGGATTAAAGAACTGCATCTGCATGTAATACAGATACAACTAACTGGAGAATTTAGATTTTTATTGTTAGTTACTCTGATACTTCTTTACAAATCGTACCCACGTAAATAACATGTCCTGGTGTTCATGTTCAACTTTCACAACAAATATATAAATAAAAATAATAATGTGCTTAGAAACACTCCTGTAGTAAATCAGCAAAGCAAAGTGGTGTCTTTTAGACCGATGACAAAAAGTCCTTATGAAAGCAGCCACATCCCAGGCATGCAAAAAATATTTTAATTCAACTGAACAGCCTTAGATTTCTGTCATTTCCTGAACTAATATCACCACTCCCCATCAGTACTGGGTTAGAAATCCTTAAGCTCTGAGTGGTTTCTCACCAGAGCGTGCAGGCTTCGCAGCAGATGTGGTTCCACCATTTTCTCCTGTCAGAGACCCACGGCTGGAATGGAAAGGTGGCCTTTTAAGCTTGGAAGTGGAGCCTCCCTGCAGTTAGAGAAATCCAGATGTAATTTAGTGTTCATCATGTCTTTAAGGATTAATTTTCTAGTACAATTCTGAATAAATAACATCACACATGCTTGAGTAAAAACATGCAGATCATTCACACAGTGCACATGAAATGATGCTTTACATGATTCCAATTACATGATTGGTTTTCCAATTCAGGATTCTAAATCACACAGAATGGAACCTGACTAAAGCCTTGTAAAACTGTTGCTCTGACATTTCTATTTGCTAAAATAACATCAATTTAAATCAAAAATAACAACTTTTGGTTATTGGTGCTGGACATCTTTCCTCTTCAAGCTCTTTTCTGTTAGTGTTATGGCTTTTGGGGGAGGGGACGCAGCATGTTACCTCATGCCCAGGGGTGAAGCCGTGCTCTGGGCAGGACTGGCACTTGGTTGTAGTTGGAGTTTTACTGTGTGCCAGCCAGGGCTTGGCGTAGCCCCGCGATTGAGATTGGGATGACTGGGAAACGAGCAGGCAGGGAGAAAAAAAGAAGGGAGTGTAGGAGAAGGAAGAAAGTGAGGAAGAAGCATTGGGAGAGAAGGGAGGAAGAAGGGAGGGGAGGGGAATGGAGGGGAAGGGAGGAATTGGGAAGTGTGCAAGTACCACAGCACAGTGTAGTGCAGTGTATTGGGCAGGTGGAGATGAATACAAACACAGGGTGAAATTGTGGAGGATGGAAAATATTTAAAGCAAGGAAGGGAAGGAGGACAAAAAAGACAAAAGAGACAAAACCCCAGAGATGACCAAGTGATTTCAGACATGCAGAAACAACAATAAACACAATAACCCAGTGTGAACAAGTGAAAATGGAAATATAAGGAACAATAATTGCATGTACTAAAGGGCATGAAGGACGAAACCCTTTGTAATGAAAGAGAGCAGTAATGCAGACTATGAACATGTTGCACGGCTGTCCAATCTTATCCAACTTCTCAGGAATCACATGACATATTACTCTTCAATCAACTACCTTTATTAGCTGCAAAGAAATCCTACTGAAACACCAGCCTTTTGTGGATAAGACTGACGTTCCCTGAACTATAGTATTATCATATACTTCGTGGTTAAAAAAAACTGTCTCACCCACTTTAATATCTTATTGGACTTCCTTTAACCTTAATTAAAGCATGTAATTTCCATGCTATTGTTGCTTCAGTTGGTCAGGTCAAGGCTCAGCAACATTATGTGGCAATAAAATGAAGTCACCTGACAGCCTGAATGTATTAAATGAGCAGTTAAACCCACCAATGGACTTTTTTCTCCCTGATGGCCCGGATATGAAACTGAGTCTCAAATAGTGAATGTGCTCGTGACTATAGGTTTGGGTAGGAATGTAGATCAACAGGTAAATAGAGAGCTTATCCTTTCGGCTCAGCTCCCTTTTCACCTCGACGGGCCGGTACAAGCTCAGCTTTACAACAGAGGCCGCACCAATCTGCCTGTTGATCTCCCGTTCCATCCTTCCTTCACTCGTAAACAAGAGCCCTGAGATACTTAAACTCCTCCACTTGGGGCAGGACCTCGTTCCCCACCCGGAGGGTGCATTCCACCCTTTTTTGGCTGAGAACCATGGCCTCGGACTTGGAGGTGCTGATTCTCATCCAGGCCACTTCACACTCAGCTGCGAATCACTCCGGCTAGAGCTGAAGGTCCTGGCTCAATGAAGCCAAAAGGAAACGTCATCTACAAAAAGCAGAGACGAGATCCTATGGCCACCAAACCAGAACCCCTCAATGCCTTGGCTGCGCCTAGAAATTTTATTCATAAAAATTATGAACAGAACCGGTGACAAAGGACAGCCTTGGTGGAGTTCAACCCCACTGGAAATGAATTCGACCTGTTGTTACCAATGCGGACCAGGCTCTGGCTTCGGCATTACAGAGACGAACGGCCAATAGCAACGGGTCCGGTATACCATATCACCGGAGCACACCCCACAGGATGCCCGAAGGACACGGGCGAAAGCCTTCTCCAAGTCCACAAAGTACATGTGGACAGGTTGGGCAAACTCCAAAGCCCCCTCCAGGATCCTGCAGAGTGTATAGAGCTGGTCAAGAGTGCTGCGGCCGGGACGAAAACCACATTGTTCCTC
>JAOUQZ010000028.1:8522911-8548323 GCA_028564935.1 Neosilurus hyrtlii
TAGAGCTGGTCAAGAGTGCTGCGGCCGGGACGAAAACCACATTGTTCCTCCTGAATCCGAGGTTCAACTATCGGTCGATTCCTCCTCTCCAGTACTCCTGAATAGACTTTCCCAGGTAGGCTGAGGAGTGTGATTCCACGATAGTTCCACCTTTTTAAAAAGGGAAACTACTACCCCGTTTGCCAATCCAGAGCCCCAAAGTATTCAACTGGTAAAATAGAGATGTTGGTAAAAAAAAATTAACTCAATTCTGGATGGAAGTAGATGTTGTGATGTTGCCTAATTTCTGCCAAAACAATGTCATGGTGATTATATGCTGTAATCATGGCTAAAGGTGGTCCAACAAAACAGCAGAGTCTGTGACTTTTTTGGCCGGTTAGTGTATTTAGGCAACTATTCTCTATATTGAGAATGAATGCGCACCAACAGGAATGCAAGACAACAAGAGGCAGAAAATAGTGAAGAGTCAATCTAAGAACTAGTCTAAAAGAAGAAAACTTACTACAGTAATGTGTGTGTGAGTGTGTTTGCGCACGCACAGATGTAAAGCTTACCCTTGAAGAGGCAGTGGGTGTGGCAGGGGCAGAGGGTACTGAGGCACAGCTCTGGGCACTCTGTGAGGCTGAGGATGAGGAGCGTGTTGGAGAGGCTGTGCGCGATGAAGGTTTGGAGCGCCGGCCACGGGAGCGGAAGGCTGCCATACCCTGAGAGGCTCCTTCGGGAAGAATGAACTTCTCCCGCAGCTCCAAGTTGGTACGTCCACGTGCTGCATTGAGACGGATGGACAGGAAGAGCAAGAAACAGCGTTAGCGAGTTGGAATTAAAAGTGACCATTAGGCAGTGAGCCGCATGAGAGAACAATCACTGCTCCGGGTCAACGGACGTGTCAGTAAACGAACATTAATAATAAAGTGGCAAACACAGTGCAGGAGTTTAATAAAGGACATGAGCAGTACTGCAAGCATCCTTACGGTTGCGCTCAGTCAGTGCCAGACACAGATGCCACTCCAAAAGCATAGCCTTTAATCTCAGAGAATCCACCACTGTGCACTATGGCGTGCTCAGTGCCAGTAGTGGGCATGATATAAAAACCAATAGGCGTGGCTGGTTATGGTTCGGGCACACACACAAAAAAACCTAGATACCAACACAAGCCTCTGGTCCAGGGAGACAGAGGAAAGCATTCTACAAAAAAACAGTTACCAAACAGTGCAGGCCTAGCACACAATACACAGCCCAGAGCAGCCAACCACAGACAGAGGCAGGCAGAGAGACTAGAGAGAAGAGAGAAAATGAAAGGAAAAGGGCAGAGGACTGTGCGCAATAGCAGCGGTGCACTATAGACGTTGTCACTGGCTGTCCTAAAGACTGCAACACAACCCCATTTTCCATGAACTCAAGCAACAGCAGGACAGCTGTTAATTGGCGGCACACCATATAATTTCTTCTCCATAAGTCAGGTATAGTCTGTAATTCATTCCCCATGAGCAAACCCTTCTAAGAGCTGCTTGAAGCAATATTAGAAACTCAAGTCTTGCCCACACCCAGTTCTTGCTTTTTGGATTTTGTGATGCTCATCAGAGACACGTACAAAAAGAAAGCGCAAAGACCAGGCTCAGCCGAATGAGAATGAGAAGCGTGACGCTAGCTGGCATGAGACTCATATGTCCTCACACACGTGCCTTCACACCAACCAACACTCTCTCTCTCTCTCTCTCACACACACATACATACGAAGAAGTGAGGAGATGGACCTGATGTAGATTAATGGATTTAGAGTTTGAGTATTAACAGGGCACAGGGATGAAGTCAGACAGAAAGAGTGAAAGATAGATAGATAGAGAAGAGGAGGAAAGAGGAGGAGGAGTGAGGTACCTCTGCAGCAGAAATAGCCGGGAGTGACTGCCACTGAGAGACATAAGAGACAACGTGAAGTAAACCCAAGCACACATTTAACCCCAATCACACCATTTGGAAGAAAGTTTTCAAACTCTGGCTCACGCAAACACAGACATACTATATATGTATATGTGTGTGTGTGTGTATATACATATATATATATCTATATATATAAACCATAAAGTCCATGTGCTAAGTTTATACCATCATCATGTTATTTAATTAAAGACTCTGGAACATGTGGTCCAGCCCTTAATGCTGTAAGACACAAGGCCATAATAAAAGCACACAGCTGGGAGAGGACAGTTAGTTTAGTGCTACAGTCAGCCAAGCACAACACAGCGCACAGGAAGATGATCTGAATAAAAACAGGAGACGGACAAAGAACCAAGAGGAAGTGAGAGAGAAAAAACCCAACCTATACGAGATGATATGGAGCAGCTGGAGTCGGAGCGAAGGATTTTAAGTCCTGGATGTTGCACTGAGGAGAGAGAGAAAGAGGGCGGGGAAGGGGGGAAAAGGGAAGGAGAGACCCAAGGAACATGCATCATGCACTATGATTTAAATAAAGAAAGAGAGAGAGTGAGAAAAAGTAAGATCGAGAGACAGAATGGGGCCAAATGCATAATCATGCATGTAAAAAAGTATGTGAGAAGTTATGACAGATGATAAAAGGTTTGAAAGGTCCAATGAAATGAAGAGACATTTCAAAGACTCTGACAGCAGAAAACAGGGAACAAAGGGACTGATGGAGTGCTGAAAAACCCACGGATCTCACAGTGCCTTGATAAAACTAGAATTTTTCAATGTTGCGTGTTACAAACTGGAATTGAAATGGACTTCTGGCTATTGGACAAAATACCCAATAATATTGGACTGAGATAAAAAAAATCAAAACATTATTTTAATCACTCATTCATTCGCAGAATTAATTATTCCTACTAGAGTCATGTGAAGACTGGAGCCTATCTTAGCCAAATCAAGGTGAAGAGGAGGTACACCCTGAACAGCTCGCCAGTCTATCACAGGGTCAGTGTACATACGCACAACCATTCACACACACTTACACCTAGGGGCAATTAGGAACAGCCAATTAGTGCATGTCTTTAAACTGTGGGAGGAAACCGGAGTATCCAGAGGAAAACCCATGCAGGCACAGGGAGACAATATTGCTGTGAGGCAGACGTGCTAAACACTACGTCACTTTGCTGCCCCAAATCAATTTTTTTTCCAATTGGGGGGAAAAAAAACAGATCCCATGTTCGAGACTGCAAAAACATGTAAAGCTTTTTATGTCTTACACCTTTTATCTTGGTGAAAAATTATGTTTAGAAATTATGCTTAGCATAAATCTTCAATTCAATTGAGCTTTATTTGTATAGCGCTTTTTACAACTGACATTGTCGTAAAGCAGATTTACATAGTAAAAGTAATTTAAAAAGGAATTTAAACATTTTTCTACAACCCCCTACACATCCCTAATGAGCAAGCCCGCGGCGACAGTGGAAAGGAAAAACTCCCTCAGTTGACACAAGGAAGAATCCTTGAGATAAACGAGGCTCAAAAGGGAAACCCATCCTCATTTGGGTGAAACCATGAAATACAAACCATATCTTGTTGATGGTAACATCATGTTGGGGTAGTGGTTTCCTTAGCAGGGACTGAGAAACTGGTCAGGAGAGCAAGATGGAGAGCAAACCGAAAAGAAAAACCGGTTCTTGTCTGCATGACACATGAAACTGAGGCTTCACCATCCCACAACACAACGATCATATTCATACTGTCAGCAGTTCAAAAAGGGACTGCAGACAAAGGTAGTTCCACCACGTCCCATGGGAGTAAATGCTTATGCAATCAACAAACATCAGGACATAACATGTAACTCAAACAGAATAAATCTTGTGTCCATTTCAATTTCAGGTTGTAAAACTAGAAAGAGTATATGGGGAGGGAGGGGGGTGTTTATTTAAGGCACTGTATACCATAAAGACAGAAAATACAGCAAGCCTGAGTGTCATTGTGTCAGTCGGGGGTTCAGATCCAATGCAGCTGTGTGAAACATGTCTTACCCAACCAAATCCATCAGCTTCCTTATACACAGCTGCTCCTGATGTTTGTGTAAGCAGGTGCGTACGAGTGTGTACTTGTGTAAATAAGTCTTACCTCTGCAAGGGTCGTTCTTGACCAGGAACTCGTCCAGCGCCATCCATCCCCCACCCACACGAACCATGACAGTGCTGCGCAGGATCCGCACCAGGCGCAGCTGCTGAGAGTCCCCGAACTGAAGGAGAAGCAGACGAGGTGCAGAAAGGAACAAAAGGAAAAAATACAGTAAAAGAAAAGAGGTCGAAGAATATGATTAAAATCCTTTTATGTGTTGGGATTCTTCCATCTTTAAAAATGAAGAATAAATATAGAACATAAGGCACAGAAAAGAATCAAGTAAATTACATCATGCAAAAACACATGCATTATAGATTCTAGACGATTCAGGAAGGGGTCCAGCCCAATGTCCCATAGCACTTCGAAAGCTCTAAAACATTTACCATAGTATTTTTAAAGCTGTGTTCAAAATGATAAAATTTCAAATAGATACCTGAGTTGGACAAATATCATCATTCAGCTATACGATATGATCAAACTCTCTCACGATGTGAATATGCCTTGCAATTTAAAATAATTTATGTTAGTATGGTGGCATAGTGTATATAGTGTCGAGTCTTGGGCTCGGTGAGGGCGTTTCTGTGTAGAATTTGCATGTTCTTCCTGCGCTTACATAGGTTTCCTCTGGGTGTACCAGTTTCCTCCCACAGTCCAAAGACATGCATATTAAGGCTAATGGGCTGTTTCACATTGCCCCCTTGGTATGAACATGAAAGGTTGTGTGTTTGTTGCCCTGTGACGGTTTGGCGAGCTGTTCTGGGTGTGCCCCGCCTTCACCCAGTGTTGACTGAGACAGGCTCAAGTCCCCCCAGTGACCCTAGTAGGATTAATATGTTTGGCAAATTAAAACGTTTGGCAAATGAGTGAGTGAGTAAATATTGAAGCGATTTTTACTTAATTGTTTAATTAGATTCCTAAATACATCTTTTTTTGCACTTTGAAGTTTTTTTTTTACACTAATAGATTCGTTCAAATGTTGTGCGAGGGGTCTCTGATGAAATTCACAAAGCTACCTAGCTGAATTAAAAATATACTGATTCAGACTCTACTCTGAAAGTGAGGGTGCGAGCACAAGCTCTGTTATACCAAGAAAAAAAATATCTGGGGAAGAACTAACAGACGAAAAGCCTTCTGCTGATAAATTACTATTTCACTTTATGCTTTAGGATGGTACGGTGGGGTGTAGTGGTTAGCACGTTCGCCTCTCAGCAAAAACCCAGAGTCGGCTGACATAGGGTCCAGCCTCTCAGTGACCCTGGTAGGATTAAGTGGTTGGGCAAAAAAAAAAAAAAAAAAAAAGAATGAATGAATTTTATGCTTTAAAACAGTGGTCACTAACGCTGTTCCTGGAGATTGTAGGTCCAACACCAATCATGCCTGCCAGACCATCTAATCACTGACTTAAGAAGTTCTTGATAAGCTAAAAGAAGTGTGTTAGATTTTGGTTAGAACTGTAGTAAAACTACAGACAGGTAGATCTCCAGGAACAGGATCTCTCATATGAACACTCTCTAAAGGATGTTTAAAGGTGACCTCCCACTAAATGTTCCCACCCGTAATAAATACCATGGTAAAAATATATTAGTAAGTCACAAATCACAAGAGCACATCATCTGACAGACCGCTCCTCCACCAAAGAAATTTAGAGGCCATTTCACAACAACCAAACCACCAAATGTTTTCAGAATCATTAAAATACCACTTTAACATTCACTATTACAGAAATACAACACACTGACAGTGCCTGTGAGATCTGCTCTGGAGTTGGAAGTGCGCACATTCTCGGCATAGTTGGGTAATGGCTATGTAACCATGTAAACCAGACAGGAAATGCCCTGTAACTGTGGCTCAGAAAGGTTCAAACAAATATCTGTACTACATTCAATAGCATGTAGTGTGGACTGGACTGGCTCTCTGAGCTGTGGTCAGCATAGAAGCTGCCTGGTCATTCGAATTCAGGCACACAGTCCAAACCTAGAACAGATGTCAGAGGCCAATTCACAAACACGCCAGTCACTTTACCTGGTTCCCAAGGAAGAACTACAAAAAATCCAGCAGACATGGAGAAGGAAGAAAACAAGGAAAAGAAAGAAGAGAATGAAATAACATGTACAAACACAAATGTTGAAAACAATTAATGAACTATCCTTAATTACTGTTCTTAGTTAAAATAAATTCAATATAATAACAAGTCAGTATTAACTTTACTATGATAAAAACACATTTTTCTCCTAATGCTGGCAAATGAATTAGAGAGCTTGTGAACGAGAGAATTAGAAGTACAGGTGAGAGATGACTCAGGGATGAAGGTAACAGACAGACACAGAGACACACAGCTCAGGCAGTAAGTGTGATGGACCCGAGGCATCTGAAGTCAAATGAGTGAGTCTTGAGGTCAGTATCATAACCCAGTGGATAACGATGCAGGGAGAAAAACATGAAAACAATGCAGCTTCGTCGTTTACTGGAAGTAAGGGATAGACGTTAGCTTGGTGGTGAGAAGCACACACACTGCATACACTGTTGTGTAATTATGCAGTGGCAGTAGTGACGTAGTTCAGTTATATAACACACTCAAATACGCAGCAATGTTAAGGTGGTTGTGATGGTTAGAACCATAATGGTGTTACAGAGCAGCACTGCAGCATAATGGATGCTTAGTAAACATCTGCATTAATATACAGAACATTAGTTCAGCTGTAATGAGTTTAGCTTTATTTAGTAAAAACACCATTAGTTTCTCTAACTCACCCTGTACTTGTTCTCCCCAATCTGCTCAACCTGGAACCTCTTCGCACATTTGCACTGGGCCACTTGTCTGGTAACCTACATGGAGACAGTTTAAAATATATTGCTATGTAAATAGGGAAAAAGTGAGGACTGGAATGCTAAAGATATGATTCGATTTGATTGGTTGATGTCACCTCATCTTCAATCTTGTCTGCGTCTGTAGTGGGTTTGTACGCATCTTTATTAGGGTGCAGAGCTGCCACAAACTCGTAGTAATCAATGTAACCATCACCATCACGGTCAAAGATATCAGCCACTGCCATCATCTCAAGCTTGCTGGTGGGGAATTCTGTAAAGACCGAAGTCCGGAGTATTACTTTTAAGCACCGCTCTGAAATGCAAACTGTTGTTTTAAATGTTTTTTCAGTCGATATTTGTAAATAATACTGAAAACATAACGTCTTAGACGACAGGTGTCAAACTCAAGGTCCAGCTTATTTTGTGCCTGTAAGAGTTTTCAAAGAATATGACTATCGTACATTCTTTACATCAACCATTACCAGGTAACCTAATTCATCAACCTTCCACTAGGTGGCAGCAGCCTATTTCAAGTTAGCAGCTAGTCATTCATGACTCAAGAAAGACTGCAAGCTATCTTGTCACTGTGAATAAAGGAAAAGAGGACAAATACGTCAACAAATCATTTTGCCATGCAGATTTCATGACTGCTCTTCTTGAATAGATGTCCAGTGATTACTTGACACTCGATGACCTAGAAATTCAGTGATGTGGCCCTCTGTAAAAATGAGTAACACCCCTGACTTAGATACAGTTTAAATGGAAATATTAGTTGTATTCTTTTCACCAGTGATTCACAAAATGTTGCACTACTTAAGAAGTCTTTGCATACTGGACATACATGGTGTTAAAATAAATCTATACCAGGAGCCTTATTATATAACACCTGTTATTCTTTTTTTCATGTTCCCAAGAACTCTGGATTTGACGAATAAGCATAAACTAGGATTATATCACTTATTATGCCCTTGTACTTATTTACAGCAATATGTGTATATATATATATATACTTGAAGCCAGGATGCCATCGATGAATTCCTGCCGCGTGATTTTGCCATCTTGGTCCTTGTCGATACGTCTGAAAAAGTCCATGACGCGAGATTTCTTATGATTCATCCAACGCATGTACTTTTTCCTCCACACATCAAAGTCGAAGTTCGCAAATTCTTTCAGCTGCAACATTGTGAGAAAGGCAAAAAAAAAGGTTTAAAAATAAATCAGACTGCACATGACAGTAAATAATCAAACCTAAAATCAAAGAAATTAAAAACAAATTCTGTATCCTTACTGAATGACTCAATTACAGATATTTTTATGAATTACTTGATTCATTATTTCTGGGTTTGTATTGCTTTCTTTGTTTGTTGGGAAATTCTGAAGATTCTTTTATCTTTTCTATAAGAAGCAGCACTGTATAAACTGTACCCAGTTATATTATACATCCTCTATTTTTAACAGGAAAAAAAAAGGAAAGGTAGTACCTCTTCTAGCCTGTCGAGGGCATCATGGAGTTTGCGCTGCCGATCCAGGGCCAGCAGCCAAACCTGCTGCCATCGTGAGCACAGCTGGTTAAGACGAGGGTTTCCACCAGTTACCTGCATGGCAGGCTGCTGCTGCTGCTGTTGCTGCTTACCTGAGGAAGAAGAAATTAAACACATAAGCTAATAAGCTGTATTCATGCTCATGACACCGACATCACACGAATATATACAGGAAGTAGACTGTGCCTCATTTATTAATGTGAATGAAAGCAGAACAGGAGCATAAGAAAGGCTACTTACGGACACTGCGTCTGTCTGCAAGACTGCTAGAAGTTTCTGAAGGTTTTCTCTTGTAGGTTTTTGTCACTTTATCAACGTCTGGTTGTTTACGAGTCATCTCCTCCATGAAAACCTATTAAATAAGTTTATGAGATAAATGAAATACATTTTAATTCGATTTACATTACATTTCCCTTTCATTACAGTTTAATCATGGTGTCTTAACCAATAAATATACACACAATATAGACACAAAATTTTTGCCTCGTCACTACAAAATGAGCCCAGCATAGCAAAAGTTAATGCAAGATCTAAAAATTTGAAATAAGAGTGTCAAAAAATGACCCACACTTTTTCCAATTTTGCTGTAAATACATTGCTTAATGTACACACCATTACCTCTGCACTACAACCACTTCAGTACTCCTTTTAGTATTCTCTATTTATCCTACTGTGTGTGTATACATATACATATATACACACACACACACACACACACACACACACACACACACATATATATATATATATAATTTTTCAGCTAATTTTAACTTATTTTTTAATTTCTTTTATTTACATATTTTTTTTACTTAATATTTTATCTAAATGTTTCTTTATGTGCAATATTTGTTTTTTATGTGCAATATTGAGGGGCTCAGAGTCCAAGAATTTTACTGCCAGTAGTGATTGTTACCTGTATATAACAATAAAACTTGAAACTTGAAATTAATATATAAATGTATCAGTCACCAAAATATTACACCGTAAAAAGACCTACAAACGTATATAAATGTGAGCTATGCATAAAGTTTAATTTCCACATCAATGTTTACAGTTACTTTCTCCTTTTTTGTTGAGATGATGATACCTTAAACATTTTTGGTCATTTCTCTGTAATGGTTGCACCAAATATTTATACCGAATGAAATTACCTTTCTTTTTTTTTGACCAACTGGGCTCATTTTATGAGAAAACACCCCATTCAGACTATAAGCTTTTTAATTTTTACCTGGTTGTATTTATTAAAAACACAACCTGGCAGTTCACAGTCCAGTGTAGCCCCACCCACCTGGTGCTCTGTGATCAGCGTTTTAAGCTGAGTGATGTCCTGGGGAAGGGGTTCAGTGTCACGTTGCACTAATGTGGTCTCCGCCCACTGCAGCCATGACAACAGTTCTTCCAGCAGGGCTGCATTGTTGAGTAGTTCTGCGAGTGCTGCCTCCAGCCGCTGCTCATGCTGCTTCGCCCATGTTAAAACCTGTAGTGGATTTAGAGAGCAGAGAGAGAGACAAAATCACTTTGTACAAGTGAAGACATTGTCTCACTATGAATAAAATTAATGGGGCATCATGCTTTTATTAATGGGACACCCAATGTTGGGTTTGTTTGAACCTTTTTGACATTTTAAAACACAACTAGTAAAATAAACTACTGTGTGAGACAAAAAGTAGTAGTAAATAAAAAAAAAAAAAAACCCAAAGTGATACATTATTAATTCTCATTGTCTCACTGTTTAGAACAGTTTTAAAAGTTCCCATGGACAATGGAACAAATAATATTTCCTATCAGCTATTAGTTGTTGTAATCAGACAGATTTTTATGTTAAAGCCTGATACCCTGTTGAAAACTCACTCACTAATCTACAGAGACAATATGCGGCTACACCTCTTCAAACTCGTGGTAAAAAACAACATGCTTTTCAAACCCCCCAACCACACACACACATTTTTAACAGAACAACAGGTAATAATCACACTGTACTACCTCCTCAAAGCGGGCCCTGATGATGGTGATCCAGTGTTTGATGGTAGTGATACAGTCGGGATGGCACACTGCCAGAATGGCCTCCCCCATGCCAGCTGCTTTGTTTACATCCACTCTCTTCTCTTCTACCGTCTGCATGAAGTCACGATGCGTGTGTAACAAGGCCTGCAAGGTCTCCACCTCCTCCGGCAGGATGCCACGGAAACGCAGGGTTTGCTCTGCCTCTGAAAGCCACTCCAGTAACATCTGCACCGCTGTGCGGAACTCCTCGGCCTGTGAGGGGATACGAGAGTGGATGGCGGTAAAATGAAACGTTGCAAAACTGTCATTCAGATGTGTTGCCTTTTTTTCTTAGCTATTACAGTAACTGTATTTATTACAGTCCGATTTGTTTTCTCACCTGTTTGAGAGCTTGCTGTAGCCGGGTCTGTTTGGAGACAGACAATGCGCAGACCGTCTCCCAGCGGTTACTGAGCTCCTGAAGCTGAACTTTGACCCAGGCAGTGTCATCCCGTCCTGTCTCCATGAGCTCCCGGGCAGAACGTTTCAGTGTCTGCACGCTACTGGTCCTTTTCCCCAGCTCCTTTTGGAAGGCCTAAAACCACACAAACAGTGTTTACATACATCTTGGCTTTTCACACCTGAGCTTAGTGGTTCATCACAGCCAGATCTTATCGTGATT
Source organism: Neosilurus hyrtlii (assembly GCA_028564935.1). Classification (NCBI taxonomy): domain Eukaryota; kingdom Metazoa; phylum Chordata; class Actinopteri; order Siluriformes; family Plotosidae; genus Neosilurus; species Neosilurus hyrtlii. The sequence continues at coordinate 8,533,988 of JAOUQZ010000028.1, forward strand.
TCTGCAGCTTGAAACGACTAGGATGGGCTGCTAGTCCATCACGGGTTATCTTTCAAGCAAATTTATAGGGAACCCATTTATACTCCTAGGTGGACAGAGGCAGTCTTTTGATTAAGACCTTGTCCAGGGGTCTTACCATGGTGAGGGTCTAATGGGGACATATGTACATGCCCAATAATAATAGACCATTAATTGATTTAGGAAGTTACCAGGTTATTTGACATCACAGTATTTACAGCATGGGGCTTGAACCCCTGACCTTCGGATCAGTAACCCAGAGCCCTAATCACTGAACCTCATCTCAACTAAGATTTCACACAATAGTGCCTTTTATCTGCAGGTCACTGGTACCTTATGGGAATCCATAAGATTAGAAACAAGGTCCAGGTCTCCATGAACAGGCTGGTCTTCAGCTAACTGTGGTTCTACACGGTACAACCAGTCCACAAGAGCCTGCAGAGCCTCAGCAAACTGACCAGAGAACAGCAGTGCCTCCTCCAACTTGTGCTGCCTGAGAATGAGAGTGCACAAATTGCTTTAACCTTTTACTCCTTTTAAATCCACTTCCACTGAGGTTTTAACTGAATCTGTAGGATTGGTGTACTTCTAACCTTTCAACACTCTTCCCACACACAGTGTCCCACTTGTCTCTGACCTCCCCAAGGAGATTGTCCAGCTTCAGGGTGTCGGCTGGGAGTGTAGCTTTGTCTCTCATGGCCTTTCCGGAACGCACTGTTGTGTCATATACTGGCTGCTTCGAACCGAGAGCCTTCTGAAACTCCTATAGAGAGCCAATGACAGGAAAGAGGATTCATCATACTGACATGCCTAAATACGTGTCTAGATTTAGAAAATTGATTCATAGATATTCATATACAAAATAAATATAAATAAATAAACAACACAATGTTTTTTGTTGGCCCAGCAGGTGGCACCAATGGGCAAGACAACAGTTTCAGCCCCCCCAGCCCACAGGTCTACACAGATCTGTAGATCTAGAGATATACAATGTTCATTAATTCTCTACATTTGTACCTTGTGTTTTGTGAGCTGCACTTTGATTTTATCAGGCTCATTGGAAATCTCCAACTCAGAGTCCAGTCTTTTCTCAGCTTCCTCCAACCAGTCTGTCAGCTTCCTCCAGGCCTCATGGAACTAACCACAAAACACACATCAATAAACATTTACCGGATGATGATGATGATGATGATGATAATAACAATAATAATAACAACAACAACAATTAAGGATAAGGTCACCTGTTTGGCTCTCTTGCGGGCCTCATCCAGGTGCCGTCCCCTGTCCAGAGACCTCTGTACCAACTTGTCCCAGCGAGCTTGCACGCTCAACAGCAGGTTCTTGATGAGCACTACATCCTGTTTGAGGCTGGCAAAGCGCAGCTGAGAACCTGCTTTCTCCAGAGCCAGCACCTGCTCCCTATGTGTGTTCACTTCATTCACAAACACCTGATAAAGCACACAACAATCAGTACTTATTACTATTATTATTAAACGTAGTAGTAGTAGTAGTAGTAGTAGATGTTACTATTTTCCCCAGACCACCATATATACTGTATATTCTCGGCAAGTGGAGATTTTAGGAGAGAAACAGCATTATTATACCACTAAATAGATCAATTACAGCAGTCAAACTTCACCTTGTGTTCATCTATCTGAAAGAGGACAGTGTCAAGGATGAGGCTAGGTGGCTGGGCCATATTCAGTGTTTGCTCTGCCTGCGTCAGCCAGTTGATGGTGTCCTGCAGTGACGACTGAAACCCTGTTGCCAGTGATACAGCCTCCTCCAGCTTAGCCTAATGACAAACCAAAGAAAAGGCACTGTGAACCAGATGGCTACACAATGGCAAATTAAATATTTATAACAATGACACTGGGTTATAGCAGTTATAAAGCATGTTAGCATACCCTCCTGTCATCCATCTTGGCATTCAGGCTGGCCCACTTGTTTTGGAGTAGGGCCAGGTTCTGCTGGGTTTGAGTGGTTCCGGGACTGGCTTCCTCACCCCCTCTGGCCAACAGCATGGACTCTCCCTGATCTAGCAGTCGGTGGTACTGTTCAGCACGCTGTGTCAATTGAGCCTGCAACTCCTGTAACACACGCGGTGTATTTACATACAAAATTACACACAATCTACTGCATGAAAAAAACGATTCGACTTTGGCGAACTTTGGATCAATCTGTTTAGTGGACTAAAATTCACATGTCCTCATTAGCTGTAAATATTGCCATATGTGGTTTTCACAACCCCTTTAATCATATGCCAGAATCAGAAGGACTAAGTCCAGCACAAAGATCATCATTAAATGGTAGACAGCATCACACTGAACAAACACACGATGAATGAACACACTCTGCACATGTTTAAATTTGAACTTTACAGTGCTTTTGGGAAACTGGGCCAAGACTAAACGCTGTTTCAAATCTATTTCTATGTTAATGTATACCCTAATGAAATGTATATGTAATGTATACCCAAGCACAATTCCCTCCGGGATCAATAAAGTGTTCTGATTCCAATTCTGATTCTAATGCTAATAAATGTGTACACAAAAGGCTGTACCATTAAAATATCAAACATTAGCAGAATTCTGGACATGATATCAATAAAAAACAGTGGTGTTCACGGTTTTCCCCAGTATTAACTACTGTACATCATAATCAATTCAATCTCGCAGTATATAAAGCACATGGTAATGAGCATGGAGTCGTCTATACAGGTCTGTAGTGAAGTGTTTACCATGTGCTGCTGCAGCTGCTCCCTGGCGGTCTCTGGAAGGCCACCTGTGGGCTTGGCTGCTGATAGCTGACTCTCTGTGCGTCTGAGCCACTGCAGGAACTCCTCCAGTTCACCATGGAAACCCTCTGCCTGAAAAGAGCACAGTCAACACATCAGCAACACTCTCTATCATTAATATTAAAGAGGCTGTCTGTTCTCGGTGCTAAGTACCCTTTCAAGTACACTTAATCCTTTGCAATTCTCACCACATATACTACACAGTTTATTCAAGAACAGGCAGCAGTGTTTTCAGAAGTAAAGCACCTGCTGCAGTGCAGTCTCTAGTAGTTTCTGTCTCTCATCTGTTTTTAGGAGTAAGCTGTCCCAGCTGCGGTTCAGCTCATCCAGCTGGTCTCTCAGGTGGCTAGCTTCGTCTCCAGGACTGGACTCCAGTAGCTCTGAGCCTGCACTGTTTACCGTCTCCACTGTGGCTCGATGGGAAAGGACGTCGTTCCGCAACACCTGGGAAGTTAGGGCAGATCATTAGGAATGGACATTATATGAAGAAACACACACGCACGCACACACACACGCACACAAGGAGGAGTAGGGAGGAAAGCAAATAATAGAAACTATTTCCACACTAGGCATGGCTTTCGTTAACAACAACATCTCTCATTATTTGGGAATGTTATGTATAATTTTAACAAAGTACTAAATATGGCGTCAGTGTTGTTAGTGAGTATATACAAACAACCATAATTCTGAAATTAGAATAGGATATTTTAAATAAAAAAAGAAGGGCTTATTTAAGCATAGATTATCAGCAATTATGCACCAAATGTAGATCTATTCAATTCGGCGAAATCCACCAAGCCGGAGGTGCATCATTGTTTTAGTATATACTACACAAGAACAAAAGCAAAAAGGCATACTAAAATCATTTTTATATTGTAATCTTTTTTATTATTTATTCATCTTTACATTTTTTAAAATTATGATGCAGGTGAACTTAAAGTGTACATGGGGTGAATTAGTGTTACTAGCTATTCAAAGCAATTGATGTCACTTCAGGGGAAAAAACAACTGCTAAAATTTACTAGTTCTATGCTTTTCATGGTCATTTATATTAAAATAAGTGTCTGTATTGCTTGAGTGTATTACATATGTACAGTTTCTGCTGTAAGGACAACCAATACTGGTACACTTTATGCGCCTGCATGAACAGGTGTCTCTTTAACTCTTTACGAAATCCTGTTAACTCTCTTTAAAAGATTATAAATATATACAAAGCAGATGACACAGTCAGCGAAAAGCAAAGTAAATAAGATTTTTATAGTTTAAATTTACATTATTTAACCATAGCTAATGCTGTCTGTTCTGGTCTCTACAGCCTAATCATTTAGATATAAAAATACACTGCGCTCTGTAAAGGTACTCCATAAAAAATAAACAAATATAAAAAATAAAACAAATTTTTATCTTTTATTTTTTTCATTTGAAAGTTTAAAAAAATGGATTGAATTCCACATTGACTGAATTGATGTATTATCCACTCAGAATAATGATTTTTAATCATTTGATTTTTTTCCGGAGATTACATACCAATCAGACCGCGCCATACCCATGTAGTGAACATTAATTTCATTTATTATACTAATAATAATAGAAGTGTTTTTAATGTATTCCCATGTTCAATCATATCTTACTGGACAATGACTGCTGTGAATAGAAAGATGTAGTATATGATTCACAAATGTAACTGGGTTGATATGAATTCAGCTGTAAGTGTGCTTACATGGTGTTTGGCCAGCTCAATCTCGATGGCTTTAGGGTCGGAGCTGACCGGTCTCTGAGTGTCCAGGGTGGCATGTGTGTGGCTTAGCCAAGACTGCAGCTCGGATAGAGCATGCTGAAACTGACCCAGGGCCAGAAGAGCTCCTTCCAGTTTGTGCTGAGAGCAAAAGAGAGAAACAATGGTATCAGTACTGATCAATATTATACATACATTACGTATACAAACAGGAGAACTGACTGAGACATGCTAACCTGTCTGAGAGTGATCTTCTCTCCCAGATTGTCCCACAGATGCCTGAGTTCAGTGAGAGGTTCCTGGATCATGTCTCTGTCTGCCTGGTCGGAAACCTTTTTGAGCAGGAGCTCCCCCTGGTGGCACAGCTTCTCCATGTCTATCTGCTGCTGGTACACTTCAACCTTGAATTGCTGTGAGAAAACAAATAAGTTCAGATTTGCTATAATTTGCAGATTTACTGAAGTGAAGATTAAAGCTCATCTAGAATGGATCTGAACCTTGAGCTCCTCTATCTGTTGTTTGACGGTGCTCAGGTCAGTTCCTACGGTTTGCATGTCGCACAGTTTGATGACAGCGTTGTCGAGGTAGTCGAACATGCCCTAGAAAGCAGAAATCCTCATTAATATGCTTATTCCCTTTTCACACCAGCGTTGCATCAGTGCAGTGTTCAGTATCCGTGCCAGTGCCACCCACCTGCAGAGCATCCTGGTACTGCACAGAGGCTGTCATCGCCTCCTCCAGTTTCTCCATCCTCTCTCTCCATGTGCGGTTCAAGCCTTCCCATGCAGAGTTCATCTAGAGAGGGGGAAAAAAACCAAAACAACAATTTTAAGCAAAAAAGAAGAAAAATAAAGGTTTTGGATGCATGTCCAGTAGAAGTAAAAAAAATTTTAAAGTTTTTGGATGATTCCACTCTTACCTCATCGATGGTCTTCTTGACCTCTGGTTTCTCAGTTTCTCCACAAGCAAAGATGAGGTCAGCTCCCAGTGTGCGGACAATCTCCAGCTCCTCTCTCAGGCCGTCCGTCTCTGCTTTGATGGCCTAAGGACACAGAGTGATAATGATTAACCAAAAAGCACTCAAACCCCCAGGGTCCAAAAAATATTGCTTGTGCTTGATATTTATTATAGACACTGACATGTCTGGCAATTTGAAACAGCCTAATGTGCATGTTTTTGGACTGTGGGAGGAAACTGGAGTATCCAGATGAAACCCACATAAGCACAGGGAGAACATGCAAACTCCACACAGAAAAGTCCAAGGCTGGGACTCGAACCCAAGACCTTCTGGCTGTGAGACATGCTAACCACTATGTCACACTGAACATGCATACACTGAAACTTTAACAGTACACAAACAATGATTAAAACATAACAGTATCACTTTATACATCAGTATCTCCCTTTCTGAATATAATATACATATTCTCAAAGGTTCCATGTCTCAACCCATTCTTTCAGATGTAGATGATTTCAGCTGAAAAAGCAGCCTGTTTAGCTTCTTTCACCTTCCAGAAACAATTAAACACAAAGTTTTATACGCAGTATAAAGTCAACAAGACTTACTTCTGCTGCCTCTATCTGTTGCTTGATTAGTGAGGGATCCACTCCAGGGTCCTCCAGCTCTTTCACAATGTCCTGAGAGTCTCGTAGGGTGCTTAGCAGGGCTGCCATATCAGCCCAGAACTTTCCAGCCAAGTCCAGAACATCCTGCAGTTTTCCCTCTCTCTCCTCTGCCCTCTGTCTGATCTCATCCCACAGGGAGCGGAGTCTCAGGAGCCGAGAGCGCACCGCTGCCAGAACAGAACAAAATGCATCTCTAGCTCAAATTTCTCAGAAATATTAGCACTTTATATGAATAGATGAAATCCACATTCACGTGAGCATGCCCTTATAGAGTGCTCACCCTGAGCAGCAGGGTCGTCATGTGCTGCGCGGGTGATGAGCTCTTCCCCACGGGAACACAGGGCACTAAAGGAAGGTAGAAGTTTGTCCAGCTCCAACCCAGCCGCCCGGTGCTCTGCCAGCTGTTCGCGAATCTTCTCGACCTCAGCTGCCACGGGAGGAGGCTGCCGCAAACGCTGCACTGCTCCCTCCAGGTTCTCCAACAGGGGGTCCATCTTATCATGGAACTGAAGAGCAAAAAGGGGGTCAAGGGTCAAATACAATTAAACCGTTACTCTCTCTGTCTCTGTCTGTCTCCCTGCCACACATCAAGTCATAGTGCATCTTGTTATTATCTTTGGAAGAGGGAAAAAAAAAAAAGAGTTAAAATAGGATTATGAGCCACCACTAATTCTAGTACTGCAAATGGACTACAATTAATTATGGCAGAGACTCACAATTTTCTCAAAATAGACATCCATGCTGGCAATTCTTTAGAGACTGGCTGTGTCCCAAATTGCAAAGTCCCACTCAAAACCATGCATTTTTATAAGTATGGATTCTGGTACGCCATAGTACACTATTTCAACATACCATTTAGGACAGCTGTATGTAATTTAGGACAAAGATCCAGGAAAAAATGAGGACAAGGGAAGATGTTTATCCCGGAAGTATGTTTTGTCCTCATACAGTGCAGTTTGGGAAGATGGGGACTCAAATTCGACTTTATTCCAATTTATTTCCAAGTATGTAATTACTTTCATTTAGAGAGTAGGATTTCTACAGATGTGATTTTCCACAACTTTTGGTCTTCTGGACTTAAAAAAATCAAACATCATTAATTCATTTTATAGCTTGATCATTTTGTGCTTAATATTACCATGAATATTAGGATTAGAATAAAATCCAATATTATGCCAAAATAACATACAAAACACTAGTATTAAGCCTTTAAGATGGACATGGAGCCTTTAAGATGGACATAGTGAGTAATGGAGCTCTTACCTCCATCAGCTGTAGGTGTTGTATAGAGCAGTAATGGCGAACACACAGCACATCCATAGTGAGTGACGGGATGGAAGGATGGATTGCACAAACACGTACGGCATGGAGAAAGTAAGATGAGAGCAACAGGAAGATGCAACAAACCAAGGAAAGTGGTGGAATAGTAATACAGAGACCAAGACAGTAAAAGTGAACACCAGGGTTCAAGGTGAAGGCAGGTGGAGGTGGAGTGAGAGGGAAGTGCAGAGATGAGTACAGAAAGGGTACGATACAGTTGAAGGGATGGGGATGGAGAGACAACACAATGTGTTAATCAAATGGCATGCAAACAAGGCAGCAAGCATAACAATAACAAACATTCATATTATATCGATAATGAGTAACAGATTTCTGAATATATGACGATGGAGTCAAATGTAGCAGATGGACAGTTGTAAAGGTAAAACTATCAAGAAGGATCAATGAGCTTTTAACATATGACATCTTTCTGTGACAATGGAAATGCGATTAACTAAAATTAAAAACTAAAAACCAGTTAGTATAATGTATTAACATTTGGGTCACTATAACATGATGCAGTGTAATGTACTACACTGTAGATAGATAATACACTGCCTAGCCAAAAAAAAAAAGTCTCGCACTCAGATATTTTGTTAAGCCTTGATTACAGCACATAATCACCATAGCATTATTGATTCAGTGGGTCAGGTCGAGGCTCAGCAACACCGTGCGCCAATAAAATGAACTTAGCTGACAACCTAAATATACTGAATGAGCAGGATATCCCATTAATGGATTTCCACGATGGCACAGATATAAAATTGAGGCACCACAGTGTCCTGACCTTAACCCTTTTGAAAGTTTTTGGGATGGGCAGGAGAAGACTTTTATGCTTCAATTTTCCCGTCATCAATTCAAGATGTCGAAGAAAAAAGAATCAACTGATTAATCCTACTTGGGATCTCAGCCGTCTCTGTGCAAAGACGGGGAACACCCTGAACAATCCAATTCATTGCAGGGCCAATACCTACACAACCATTTACACACACACACACACACACACACACACACACACACACACACACACACACACACACCCACACACACACACAAGAGGCATTTTGGAACAGCCAATTAGCCTAATGTGCATGTTTTTGGACTGCGAAAGGAAACTGAAGGTCCGGAAAAAACCCAAACAAGCACATGGAGAACATGCAAACTCCACAAAGTAAAGTGCAAGCCTGAGACTCAAACCCAGGACCTTCTTGCTGTATGGCGGATGTGCTAACCACTACACCACCATACTGCCCAGCATATGATATAGTTCAATGTAATTAACTTTTTCCTTATTAATGAAATAAAAGATTTTTCTTATAGCGATGCTTTCATTGTTAATTCATAAAGAAATACCTCAACCCCTATTCTTCAAACCTTTCAGAGTATAAACACCAACATTACCTTAACCAACATCCCCATCATTATTTCTAGGCAACTAATCAGAACACTGTCACTATTAAAGGTAGATGGACGGCGGCACAGATATGCAGACAGTTAAAAAGACACACCTGTGCAGACTGAGAGAAGGCCTCGTCCAGTGCTGCAGCTCGACCTTTGACATCGTCTTTAATGGCCAGATAGCGGCGTTCGGCCTCACTGTAGCGCTGTCTCAGCGCTGCCCCCTCCTGGGCACTTAGGTCAGCCAATTGTGGGCCAATCTTCAGGAGCTTGTCAATGTGGGGTTTGTGCTCAGCTATAGACTCTCTCAGCAGCTGCAAGGAAGGTAAAAACTGGATCAGAAGGAGTCTCAATCTACGGTAAGGTAAGGAACATCTGTTAGGCTTTTACACCCAAGTAATTGGCTTATCAGGCCTGAGCTTATCCCTGGATTCTGTAGCATGAAGCGACTAGGAGTAAAACTCCTCCTGGATGGGACACTAGTCATATATGCTACATGGGAAGAATTTAACTGTATAACAAAACATGAAAAATGAAATATTGAAACTGCACTGGAAACACACCCACACACAAACTCACCCTCATCTGGTCCTGTTGTTGTCGGAGAGCCTCAGTGTCGATGGCAGGAGGAGGCAACTGAGTTATCAGGGCCTCGGCCTCACCGAGCCATGGATCCAGTTCCTCATATGTCTCCCAGAAACGAGCCACCAGCACCTGAGCCTGTTCCAGTGCTGAGAATCTCTCAGCATGGTTCTGACTCACTGCCTCATAGCGAGTGTTCAGTGATTCTGTTTTTACCTACAGTGCCATTAGGGAAGCAATTTAATTGGCTTTCTCATTAGATAATAAAGTGAATGTCATTTATAAATGATTGACAACTGCATAATGTATTTTAAGATATGAGTCAGCATATACATTAAGAATTTACATTAATGATGGAACAAAAAAGACTGACGCAAGAAAGAAAAAAGAAAACAACCGCTCAATTGTTCAAAATGGTTGCATGTTGTGCTAAACCCGTCCCCCCATGTCACTTTCAATTCTCTTCCTCTCTCACCTTCAGGGCTTCTCTCTGTTGATCACTGCAGCTCTCCAGGATATCCTCTCTCGTGTGGAGGAGCTGGTCCACCGTGTCCTTGTGGCGGATGATGTCGATGTTGAAGGCTCTCTGGACTTGGAGTTGAGCCACAGTCACATCAGGTTCCAGACTCAGAGGCCCCAGGGAGGTCAGCTTCCGCTCGGTCTCCCCCACCCACGCCAATTCCGCATCCACAGCCTCCTCATACTGCCACACAATGGTACTCTTAACTTAATATTGTCACTTTCTCAAAGACAAGCCAAAATCCGAGTAGTGAAAGATATGAAATGAATAGTACTATTAAGCTATATTTGGTAAACTGTCTTTTTTCCCCTAAAAACAAAGCATTACTCATAAGGGCTTTGTTTACATGAAAAGATTTGCATGAATGAAAATTTTTTTTTCATTGAACAAACAGTTTATATGGACACTAAAGTCAGCAATTTGGGAAAAACCTTAAAACTAAACCAAATATTATGAAAGAATGTAAACTAAAACAGATTAACCATCTATTTCACCACTTTTAAAGGATGCAGTACCTGCTGTGACCTCTGGATGGCCGCCTGCACCAGATGCACTCTTTGCGTAATGGTCTCGTCAGCCTGTCGGTAGCGTTGGTTGGCATCGGCCACTAGACGGTCCAGACCTTCACGTGCTCGCCAGGGTACCAGGTCCAGCAGTGCACTGCCCACCTCATTAACTGTGTCCAGAATGAGGCGCTTCTCAGCCGACACGCACTTCAGGTCCTGAGACAAAGTGCACACAGACAGAAACAGGAAATAACCTTTACATTTAAAATTTAAAATGTACATAAAAATTGCTTACATTTTTAAACTGATTTTCCTTCTTCTAGTTTTTTTTAATATAGTTTTGAAAAAATCATATAAACCTTTATACCTTTTGTCTCTCTTGATAGGCTGGTGTTGTGTCTGGTTCCATGTTATTGAGCTCTGCTTCCACAGAGTCAAGCCATTGGTTGAGGTCCTCGTGGGCGCTGGCAAACCGAGTGGCGAGCTGCAGTGCCTGCTCCAGGTTACGGAGGGCTTTGCTGCTGCCTGCTGTCATCTCTGCATATCGGCTCTTTATCCCATCCAGTTTCTCTTGGATGAGAAGCACCTCTTCTCCTAGCACACGGCAACAAGAGAGTCAGAGCTATAAGATTTGCTACTATTCCAATAAGCAAGCAAAAAAGTGCAGGGGTTCCCTTGGTACCTGTAGTCTGTTTTAGCAAAGCCTGTCCATTCTTAATGGCCTGATCCACTGTCTTCTTTCGGCTCACAATCTCCTCATTCAGAGACTATGAGACACCAAGTAGTAAATGTTACAAATCTGAAGTTTACTTTTTAATTGTTACATGTTACCCCCCTACATTATAAGAGTGATCAAATCTACTGCATCTGTAAACTGCCTCCCATGTCCTACCAGAGTGTAATTGTGGTGCTCAGCCAGAAGTTCAGGCTGGTAGGTCTGTACTGAGACTTCAGCCAGGCGCTGGGCCACCTCAGCCAGCCAGTTCAGCACCTCCACCTCTTCCTCCCCAAACAGCTGTGCATTGGCCAGAGCCTGCTCCAGCATGGCCGATCGCCGAGAGCACCAATTATGCAGCTCTGTGTGCCCAATGCGCACTGCTCCCACTCGTTCATTGAGCCAATCACGGTCTGCTGCACAGCTGAGAGGGGAGAGAGACTGGCCAAGGGCCTCTAGATGGTCCACCTCTTTTTCCCGAGACAACACCTCCTCTTGGAGGGCCTGGGGGGTTTTGCCCACAGATGAAAAAGAAAGGGATATGGAGTGATGACATGGGGGGGGGGGGGGGGGGGGGGGGGGACGACACACAAAACAAAGGAAAAAATGAACATGCACGTTTAAAAAAAAATAAAAGGAAAAACAGAAATCTAATGACTGAAAAACATGAATAAACAAGAGTTAAATTAAATATAATGAAAAATGGTAGAGATAAGATATAAATCTAAAAAAACCACAAAAAAACTAAACAAATGGAAACTTAACAAACCTTATTCCACAAAAACAAAATAATTCACAGACATAAATAAAATGGACAGGGTGGGTTGCACAATCTGGGCATGTTGAAGAGTTTTCCCAGTTTTCCTTGGCAAAATTCCTACACCTGAGATTTTATAAGGTTCAAGGTGCAGCAAACTGCAGATTTCAAAAGTGTCTTCATGACGAGGTTGTACTCTACCTTGTGGCGGCTGATTTGCTGGTTAATTTTGGAGGCCTGGGTTCCCATAGGCTCAGCGGAGCTCAGACGCCTCTCTGTGACACTCAGCCACTCTCCCAAAGGCTCCACTGACTCATGGAACTGCAGAGCGAGAACCTGCAGCTCCTCCAGCTGACGCTGCCTATGAGAGGAGAGAAGGACCAGCATATGCAAAAAACATTTTAATTGAGAGAGGTTGGCCTGAAGTGTATGTACTGATTGTCATGCTTTAATTATTAGCCAGACATCTGACTTGTTTCTAAAGGAATCTTGAGGTGATGGGGATTCTCACCTGCCATTAGCCTTCTCCAGCAGATCTGTCCATCGCTCTCCCAGGCTTTGCAGTTGTCTTTGGATCTTTTCTCTGTCTTGTGTCTCTGCTGTGGCTGCAATGCGCTCACCTTCAGCACGGATCATCTCTACTGTCCCACGCCGGTCATCCAGCAACCGCTGCAGCAACTGCAGAAACAGATAACACAAAGTCAGTTTCAGTTACAGCGCAAAAGTGCCATCTGTACTGTCATCATGAACATATATGTTTCAACATAAAGTGATGGCACTAATTCGCTATTTGTATAATTACATTTATTTAAATGAATTTTTAAATCAGAAAATATTACGCACCATTACTACTTATTGGGAAAACTTTACCTTCTGTTCTTGGATTTGTGCCTTAACCACACGGTACTCAGCTGATGGAGGCTTCTGATTGGCTATTAGCTCCTCTGTGTCACTTAACCAGCTTAACAGAGGTTCCAGAGCATCTTGAAATTTCCCACAGTGCAAAAGGGCTTCCTGTAGCTGAGCGATTCTCTCAGCAACCTACAGAAACAGCCCAAAATAATCAATTCAAATTGTATACTCCCAATAGTTTAAACCAGCCAGCAAATTCGCTTAAAATGTGGCCAACATATCAACCCAGAGATCGCAAGTTCGAATCCGGGTTGATGCCACAGCCATCCGTGATGATGCCACAGCCATCCGTGACTGGGAGTCCATGGGAGCTAATTGGCCGAGCTCTTACGGGAGGGAGGGATGGGATACGCTCACTTCCCTAACACTCACAGCGATCACCAGCCAATCATGGGCGTCTGGGAGCTCAATCGTACGATTGCATATAAATACGCACGCGCAGCAGTTCGAAAAGAGGCGGGCGGTAGCATCGCATGTCACGGAGGGGGCGTGTGCTTGCACCCCTCCCTGGTCGGTGGTGGTCGTGTGATAGGGAGGGCAAAAGTTGATGGGTGGGAATTGGATACAACTAAATTAGGGAGAAAAATGGGAAAAAATAAAAAAAATGTGGCCAACAACCATGACACAACTGATTTGGCCATTTTAAATTTCCCTGAGGGAGTCATCCCAAAGGGATCAATAAAGTTAAGTCTAAGTCTAACATCTATTTGTAGCCATAATATCACTTAAGACTTTGCATTAGACAAGTTGCACAGTTAAATTTATTATTGACTTCCAGTTGGGTTTTTAGTGCATGAAACACGGATAAACCAAGGAAGCCAAGAAAAAAGTCAGTAAATTATAAATTGTGATCAAAGATCCTGTAATCTACAGTCACACACACTTAAAAACACTATCAGACGGTGCTGGCCTCCTGACTGCATAAGTTGTTTAAACTTTACTTTATTATGAACAGCTTAAAAAATAGTGTTGACTGTTAAGCTGTAAGACACTTAAATTACTTCATTGTGCCTCATTCAAGTGGAGCGTGTCCAGGGGGATGCAATATTTTAGTTTGATAATAAAAATAACTGCTGACTTCAAATCAGGTGATATACATTTTAGGGCATGCTGAAAGTTCTCAGTAAAACAGATGTAAATGAACAAAGAACAAAATAAAACAAAATAAATGCTGCAGAAGTCCTGGGACACAATTTAGGAGTGCATGTCATACCCTTTTGTTGAGGGAGTTCCACTGCAAGTTGATGGTTTCCAGGTCATGTTCCAGAGCCTGTGTGTCGGTGTGTTTAGCTGCACTCTGAATTAGCCCTTGACCCACAGCATTCACATGGTGCAGTTTGGGCTGGATGCTGTCAACCTGCTCTCGCTCCACAGCCTATACACACACACACACACACACACACACACACACACACACACACACACACACACACACACACACACACACACA